>NQII01000119.1:589471-639439 GCA_002778355.1 Clitarchus hookeri | reverse complement strand
ATAACCGTTCGGAGCACGTTGCTCAGAGAATCAGTGACGGGGAAGGAATTGGCCATGGCCTGTAGTGAGAAACTAACCCAGCATTCATCTCGAGTGGTTTCGGAAAACAATGGGAAACCGAAATGAGGATGGCCGGACCGGGGATCAAACCCAGTTCCTCCCGAATGCGAGTCAAAAGGTGTGCCAGTACGCCATCGCGCCCAGTTAAAAAAATATATAAGTATTTGATTAAGTTAATATACAGCAAATGTATGTTATAAAAATATTTTTGATCGAAATTATTTTATGGGATGCTGCTGTGGTAGGAAAGAGCTGTTTTTGTCATGCTCAGTGGCAGTGAAACTGTATTTCCGCCCTGATAGTCGATAATCTGTACCTACTGATACACATTTCTTGTTTTGCCAGGATAGGCGACTTCTTGTATATGTGCTGGGAATACACAGAGGGTATCACTTATTTCCCAATGTGAGTGATTCACTTTTATTTTTTTACACTTCATATAAGTATGCATGTAAGTAAGTTATATATATATCTTACATATATGGGGCTGGAAATTTTAATGCGTGGGGAGGACCTAAAACACAGGTGAAGTGCTTGCTGACTCAAGAAAAGAGAAGCAATTTCAGAAAACAGTTTCTTTAATTCTGGAAGGAAAAACCGCAAAACGCACGTCTCCGCCATCCGATTCCCTCGTATAGCTTGTTTTATTTCGTCATGATATAAAGACAACAGGAAGTTGACGGAAAATGTTGTATAGTGAACACATTTTGTATTTAAATTACAATAAATTATGTAACATATTCCAGTGCCTCATTAAATTCTAAATATAAAAAGACATCTACGGAAGTGATCTGGAAAACAGTTGAACTCCTCTACAGTGCAGAAACTCATTTTCTTTCAGGAAATCATATTAGAAGACATGGCAAACATAGGTATACACTTATTTACGTTAACGCGAGTAGGAAAATTAAGGAAATTAAATCGCATTGTTTTCCGTTTCAAAATGTAATGCTAGCCGACACATGTAGAAGATAGACTGAAACTGCAGATGTATTTGAATGAAAAAAATTATTTTACAGTTCTTCACGTAGTAAATTTTACTACCTATTTATTACGTATTACGTAAATTTAATTACGTCGTCTGACCGTAGCGTAGTGCTACTTTTTCAACATAACGCTGCATGAAGCGCTTTGGGTAATAAACTGCTTCAGTACCACAGTATGTCGGAACGTTCTTTTCCTTTACGTTTACGTTGGGCGTGAGCTTTGGTCAGAGGGATCATAAGATCACATCTGTAACGTTAGTTGTTCAGAAACTGCCGTAGTATGCTGCAATATTTTGTGTGTGGACGCAGTTAGAACTGACTTTTAAAGTAACAGGTTTTCGCAAAGAAAACTAAGCAGAGTTTCGTTTGCAAAGAAAAATATATTGGTTGGATACTTATTTAGGCTTTTTTATTAATTTGAAGTGCATTTGGTGATTATTGAGAAACAAGCGACACACAATTGCTTGGAGATACGAAGTTGTTGCTGTTAATAAATTATACTTTTATTATTGGTACTAGCGAACCGGCCCGGCTTCGCCCGTTAACAATTTAGTTTTTACAGCGATACTTTGAAAGACAAAATTGGTTACTGTGGGTCATCCTTAAAAGATAAACATATGCTGTCGCGGACATTTCTGTGGATATTTTTGAGAGCTACAATTCTGTAGTACATTAATTTGATGTATCTCTTATGGTTTAGTCAGCGCAAGCCATGTAAGTGCCCTAAAAGCGGCTTTTTACCACTTGATTACAAACGGTTTGACATTTCTATACAATCCTTACATTAAATATAAATATATTATACACCAAAACATTTATCAAGAAATTCTCTAAATGATGTTGAAAACCGCATCAAAATCCATTAAGTAGTTTATAAGTACTAAGCGCATACACAGACAGACGCGGATAAGCGACTTTGTTTTATACTATTTAGAGATGATGTTTACAGTAACGTTTCAGGCACCCCCTGTACATAAGCTTACTGAGCTTACATTGAAAACCGTCAATTACCGTCGGGGTTACGTGATTTTCGGACACAAAATATTATGCAATTAAGATAACGTCTTGTCTTGTACGCGGATCGACTTGTGGAACAGAAAGATATTCCCCACTTTAATTCCAAATAATTTCCCTTTAGAAAATGCAGTCATGGTCTGCTAAATTAGCATGTACTCTCCCATTAACTCCCAATTATTTTAAGCACGTGAACCAGCTTACCGTGTAACTTAGTTTTTTTTACTTTGAGTGGTAATAGTTGTGGGTAACAACTTCTATTCACGAATCTCGCCCGTAGTAATTGTCCTCAGGACATTAATTGGTTATAAGTTTTGCTTACAAGCTATTTGGTATGGAAGTAAAACCACGGACTTCGTTACAGAGATAACCATATATCTATGCGATAAAAGAATAATAATAAGATTGTGTGCTACTCCTATACTAAATTTCTTTAACTTTTATAGATGGGTTACTTCGAATTTCATGAAATCTGGATCTCAAAAATTGGTAGTTGAAGATGGAAATGCTATATTTTTCACACGTATCTCGTGTGTTTTATTTATATATTTCTACCACTCGGTAGTCTATTTTGAATTGACTGTTTGCAAGATGACATAAAATATTCAAAGCAAAACGACTAACCAAGTATCCTAATAATCGTGCAACTGATTACTGTCAGATTTGGCAAACATGTAATGCTATAGAAGAAACTCAAAAAATACTTTTCATCCGGCACTGTTTTCCATTATGGCGGCATTTTAAAATTCTGAACTGAGTTTCATATTTTCGAGAGTAATAAATTGATTTGAACCAATTCTGTTACATGTACACTACGTATGAAGATCATAAAAATTTTTTACGTGAGAATTTGTTTCTTTCGCCATATTGGTATATAGAGCCAAACCGAAATCGTATTATTTAAATAAACAAATATCCCAAGAATTGTTTGAGTGATTACCGCTAAATTTAATGAGTGGGAAATATTCTTTAGTCTCTGAATTATTTTCGTCCGGACTGTAATTTATATAAATCTAGGAGGATGTCATGTGAAAATTTGGGTGGAAATTATTAGCAATATCCTGACAAGTACAGTCTGGAACTTCCATTAATGTAGCATTGTCGTGACTGACTAGGTGCTGAGTGAATGTTGTGAACCATTGGTTGGTGTGGAGTGGCCTGGGCGGCTCTTAACAGCGAGGTCTAGAGAGCCGAGGAGATTGAAGCGAGGTGAGTGTGGAGCAACGCCGGAAAGCTAGGGAGGGGGAAACGAGAGATCCCCGAGAAAACTCGCCGATCAGTGGCATGGTCCGGCACGATTCCCACATGCGAAAATCCGGGAACGACCCCGCGGGGAATCGAACCTGGTTCGCCTGAGTGGGAATGAGTAGTCTGACCATTACACCACCGCGGCTCCCTCAACCATTCGTTGTGTGTTATGAATTGTTCATCATTTATTTATTTGACTGAGCTTTTCAACGCCCCCAACCAACGTTTGTTGCCGGAGGCAAATGGGGACGTATACATACAAACAAACATAAACGTTTATGTGGAAACGGAACTTCGCGGATCGAAGGTATCGCCTTGGCTGCTTAGGGCACGGGNCCCGGCTTCGCCCGTTAACAATTTAGTTTTTACAGCGATACTTTGAAAGACAAAAATGGTTACTGTGGGTCATCCTAAAAAGATAAACATATGCTGTCGCGGACATTTCTGTGGATATTTTTGAGAGCTACAATTCTGTAGTACATTAATTTGATGTATCTCTTATGGTTTAGTCAGCGCAAGCCATGTAAGTGCCCTAAAAGCGGCTTTTTACGACTTGATTACAAACGGTTTGACATTTCTATAGAATCCTTACATTAAATATAAATATATTATACACCAAAACATTTATTAAGAAATTCTCTAAATGATGTTGAAAACCGCATCAAAATCCATTAAGTAGTTTATAAGTACTAAGCGCATACACAGACAGACGCGGATAAGCGACTTTGTTTTATACTATTTAGAGATGATGTTTACAGTAACGTTTCAGGCACCCCCTGTACATAAGCTTACTGAGCTTATATTGAAAACCGTCAATTACCGTCGGGGTTACGTGATTTTCGGACACAAAATATTATGCAATTAAGATAACGTCTTGTCTTGTACGCGGATCGACTTGTGGAACAGAAAGATATGCCCCACTTTAATTCCAAATAATTTCCCTTTAGAAAATGTAGTCATGGTCTGCTAAATTAGCATGTACTCTCCCATTAACTCCCAATTATTTTAAGCACGTGAACCAGCTTACCGTGTAACTTAGTTTTTTTTACTTTGAGTGGTGATAGTTGTGGGTAACAACTTCTATTCACGAATCTCGCCCGTAGTAATTGTCCTCAGGACATTAATTGGTTATAAGTTTTGCTTACAAGCTATTTGGTATGGAAGTAAAACCACGGACTTCGTTACAGAGATAACCATATATATATGCGATAAAAGAATAATAATAAGATTGTGTGCTACTCCTATACTAAATTTCTTTAACTTTTATAGATGGGTTACTTCGAATTTCATGAAATCTGGATCTCAAAAAGTGGTAGTTGAAGATGGAAATGCTATATTTTTCACACGTATCTCGTGTGTTTTATTTATATATTTCTACGACTCGGNTTGGTAGTTGAAGATGGAAATGCTATATTTTTCACACGTATCTCGTGTGTTTTATTTATATATTTCTACCACTCGGTAGTCTATTTTGAATTGACTGTTTGCAAGATGACATAAAATATTCAAAGCAAAACGACTAACCAAGTATCCTGATAATCGTGCAACTGATTACTGTCAGATTTGGCAAACATGTAATGCTATAGAAGAAACTCAAAAAATACTTTTCATCCGGCACTGTTTTCCATTATGGCGGCATTTTAAAATTCTGAACTGAGTTTCATATTTTCGAGAGTAATAAATTGATTTGAACCAATTCTGTTACATGTACACTACGTATGAAGATCATAAAAATTTTTTACGTGAGAATTTGTTTCTTTCGCCATATTGGTATATAGAGCCAAACCGAAATCGTATTATTTAAATAAACAAATATCCCAAGAATTGTTTGAGTGATTACCGCTAAATTTAATGAGTGGGAAATATTCTTTAGTCTCTGAATTATTTTCGTCCGGACTGTAATTTATATAAATCTAGGAGGATGTCATGTGAAAATTTGGGTGGAAATTATTAGCAATATCCTGACAAGTACAGTNTAATTTATATAAATCTAGGAGGATGTCATGTGAAAATTTGGGTGGAAATTATTAGCAATATCCTGACAAGTACAGTGTGGAACTTCCATTAATGTAGCATTGTCGTGACTGACTAGGTGCTGAGTGAATGTTGTGAACCATTGGTTGGTGTGGAGTGGCCTGGGCGGCTCTTAACAGCGAGGTCTAGAGAGCCGAGGAGATTGAAGCGAGGTGATTGTGGAGCAACGCCGGAAAGCTAGGGAGGGGGAAACGAGAGATCCCCGAGAAAACTCGCCGATCAGTGGCATGGTCCGGCACGATTCCCACATGCGAAAATCCGGGAACGATCCCGCGGGGAATCGAACCTGGTTCGCCTGAGTGGGAATGAGTAGTCTGACCATTACACCACCGCGGCTCCCTCAACCATTCGTTGTGTGTTATGAATTGTTCATCATTTATTTATTTGACTGAGCTTTTCAACGCCTCCAACCAACGTTTGTTGCCGGAGGCAAATGGGGACGTATACATACAAAACAAACATAAACGTTTATGTGGAAACGGAACTTCGCGGATCGAAGGTATCGCCTTGGCTGCTTAGGGCACGGGNAAAACAAACATAAACGTTTATGTGGAAACGGAACTTCGCGGATCGAAGGTATCGCCTTGGCTGCTTAGGGCACGGGCACGGAAGTCACGTGTTAAATGGGTCGTACATTTAGCATTACAATGCCAAAAGTTTCATGTTTTAATCTGGCATCGGCAGCCTATTGTTAATTTTGATATCCTTAACCCGAACACAATGTTCTTCCCTAATCGCTTGGCCCCAGAGTCTAAGGGTGGGAGGAATATCGTTTCCGGGCCTTGCGAAGCAAACAGTGGTGCATTTGTTTTTAGTGTGGGAGTTCTATATTCGAGTGCATTCCCTAACGTAAATGTTAGTAGTGTGTTCTAAATATTAATTCCGGGCATTACAACTCATAATTAAAAAAATAGCACGTTTTACATTAGAAATTCTTCCTTACGTCACACATAAGCAAGTCTAAGCTTCTCATTGTGTTTATTTTTCTTTAATTCATAAGAATTTTGCACTCGTAGTTCTAGAGAATATTGGCGTTATCCTTGTCATCTTGTGTTTATTTGTATCTCTTTATTACCTGCTGTTTAGATTTAATATTAAAACTCAAACATTTATGTTACATACCAAAATACTTTACAGAATTTCTGAAATCAGAAAGGGCTGATTTTAGCCTGAGTTTTATCATGTGAGATTGAAAAATATTTAATAATGAGTTAATCTTTATTACACATGCAACAAAAATAAAATAGGCAAAATATTGTGGAGCTACAAATCTCTATTATGACATCCCCTATGCTCTTACAGCACTCATTTTCAAATGTTTAATCTGAAAAGTAAGCTATGGTGATACAAAAATAAATCCAATATGGAAGAGAGCAATAGCTGTGTGTAACTACGTATGTATTTGCCTTTTATTTTATTTTTCTGTGTGAAATAGTGTTTTGTAATGGCACGNATAGCTGTGTGTAACTACGTATGTATTTGCCTTTTATTTTATTTTTCTGTGTGAAATAGTGTTTTGTAATGGCACGTGACTCGTCTGTTATGCAATCCTACGTCTGTTATGCAATCCTAAATCTGAAAGAATAATGATTATGACTGGACTTGCGGTGTTGTTATTTTTTACAATCCGTAGCCAGAAATAAAGCTCACACGATTTTGAGGCTTCGGATGGCGGATATGAAGTTGTAAAATCATGAGACTTCTTTGGCAGTTGTGGCGCGCTGTCATCGTTTCACACCAATCGTGGTTGCATGGAATACCCCTAAATTTGCAACTACGGCCTATACGACGTGGATACTGCGTGAAAANTCACACCAATCGTGGTTGCATGGAATACCCCTAAATTTGCAACTACGGCCTATACGACGTGGATACTGCGTGAAAATGGAGATGAAAGTTGCAATGACGTGATTACGTCCTATGAATCTTTACTTGAACTATATAGTGCTGCATGGCGGAGTATATTCTCTTAAAACATACTGCGGTCGAATTTTTACTCGGTAACATAGCTCAAATTGTTAGGGGAAATAATAAACCAATGGGAGAAAAAACAAAATAATCTACTAATAATAGAAAATACAAATAAAAAATTCTATAATATTGTTAACACCAATATAAAACAGTCGAATGAGACTTAAACCCGGAACGCTTGCATAATAAAGTAACACAATATGAACTGGTCGAACGGACCGATTAAGAGCCATGAAAGTGATATATATATATATATATATATATATATATATATATTTATNAAAGTGATATATATATATATATATATTTATTTGTCAAACCTATGTGCCATACAACGTTTCTAGGTCGTGTAAGTAAACTTTCGTAGGACAGAATTTCAGCACAAAGAATTTAATCTCCATTTTTGCTTAGGATCCCCTACGTATGGTGTAGGTCGTGGGCCCGAGTTGTACGCGAATAACTAGCCGCGTTACTCGATGGCGGAAACTTTTAGTAACGGAACTGTGCCCGGTAAACTGAACTTTATCGGTTGCGATTTCAGTTCACTGGTCATATTTCACCGGAAGTTTGTTTAATCTGGATCGTCGCCTCGCGTAGCGGATGGTTTGGGGAGGGGGGTGGGTTAGGGCAGTGCCCGGAGAGTGTTTTTGAAGATTAGTGCGCCCGGGCTCAATGCCAGAATAGGAGAGGTGGGAAGGTGGGGGTGAGATTGGCGCACTTTGGAACTACAGGGCAAATGCGCTTTAATAACCTCTCCGAGCGTAATTTTTGACTGTGCACCACCCACGCGATAAGTAATTCGGCAACTAATGCAGATGTTCTCTTATCTTTCTAGGTAAGTTGCAGTTGGAGTTCCTATCCGAGGGCCAATCATCCCTGTTAGCCAGCCAGGGCCAGAGGTGAGTTATATATAGTCTTAGTACGTAGCAGTTTGGGACTGCCTCACCAAACGTAACTCTGGTTGCAGAACGTCTGGCGTGTTAAGTGCGTATAGGGTGTGTTCCATAACCGAATTCCAAGATAGCACAGCCTGTCTGTCGAATGAGACATCATAAAAAGAGCTTCGTTTAGTGCTACTTCGCCCCATGTCTTGGTGTTCATCAGGAAGAAAACATTCCGCGAATTATCTCTCACTGTTTCTATAGTTGTTTTTCCGAGTGAAACAATGCGGAGTATTTAGATAATTTCTAAAGTAGGGGAAAGGTACGATACCTACATTCCCGAACTTTTAATTTAAGTGGTGTAGCTTTTAGTATACCTAAAATGTGTGATGTGTGTTGTAAGTGCAACAGGTGAGCTACAAACATGTTATAACAGGAAAATTTGTATAACCTTGGCTCTCAAGGTAACTGTGAAAAGTTTCCTTACTTTCTATCTGTGTACGAAGAGGCTTGCTCATGCGTTCAACTTAGATTGCCCTGGATACTTTCCTCGCATTTGTACGTTCCCTGCTTGGGAAATACCCGTAAAGGTACGTGTTATTTGCCTTCCCAATTCCACACCTATCAAACCCATTCAGATGTGGTATACGCGGTCGTGTACATAAAGCACGGGTAAGTTATATTCGGCCGGTATTTACACTGCAAGACTAGGTTTTCAGTCTTTTTATCCGTGGGTTAACGATTCGTGTCCTGCTCATCGTTTTGACTGGTTCATTTCACTATCAACAATTTTCTTGTTTGCAACACTTGAAACAAACATCAATGTTGGTCTGAAAGGGTTGAAATTAGACCAGTCCATAAAAAANTTTTCTTGTTTGCAACACTTGAAACAAACATCAATGTTGGTCTGAAAGGGTTGAAATTAGACCAGTCCATAAAAAATAATAAACACTTTTATTTGTCACGTTTCATCAGGCATTGCCATTTGGTTTTACATTTGATAGAACAGTTTGTTTCGTCGTCTCATGCTTTATCCATTCATTTTTCTGTTCTACTATGTTCCAGGCTTGTGCTCGATTGGTTTGGTTTCACTCACTGTCTTCTAGTATGCAACCGAAATAATTGTTAACGTTCTGCGTTTGACATTATTGNGATTGGTTTGGTTTCACTCACTGTCTTCTAGTATGCAACCGAAATAATTGTTAACGTTCTGCGTTTGACATTATTGTGCTAGAACAGCAACACTTCATGATGTAAGGGCACCACAGGTGTGCAGCTGGACAAAATCTGGAAAAAAAAGTAAATTAAATACATTACGCGGTTGAAGCATAGAACTCGGTGCATGCAGTACTTNTGGACAAAATCTGGAAAAAAAAGTAAATTAAATACATTACGCGGTTGAAGCATAGAACTCGGTGCATGCAGTACTTAGTATCTTATAGTGTGTTTTAAAAGCTTTAAAAGACACTAAATGGCGTACGTGTTTAAAAACTCTTACTGGATGAGGTTTCAGTATTTCTTTGCTTCTTTCGAAATTGCCATATTTTGGTCAGTTTTTATACATAATNCTCTTACTGGATGAGGTTTCAGTATTTCTTTGCTTCTTTCGAAATTGCCATATTTTGGTCAGTTTTTATACATAATGGCTCTTTGGTTGAATTTGGACTTATTTATTCTGTCTCATATAGTTTCCTTTTCACAAGAATATTTGTATTCTGAGCTGTGATTGACTAAAATACTTGTCATCCCATCCCGGTCATTTTCCCAAATTGGTGTATTGCAATTTTTTTTTTTTCGTCTACTTGGATGAGTTTTCATAATTTAAAATCTTACCTCTACGGTGGTCAAATTTTATCAGTTAGGTACACACTGCTTCCGTTCAGTATGATTTGGTCCTTTTTTGCCGTAGTAGACTGTCGGATAATTAAAAACACGTGGGACATAATGCGAAACTTGTTTATTGGATGCCATTGTAGAAAACTGACGTGTCGGTGCCATATAACAGCAAATATTTTTATATAGTTTATATTTCTTTCGAAATAGCTATTTATTAGGCCCTAAATGTGTTCATTTTATTGCACGACACAAGTTGTTATGCTAAAAGAATAGAANCGGCTTTTACCTATTTCATGAGCAAATATTTTTATATAGTTTATATTTCTTTCGAAATAGCTATTTATTAGGCCCTAAATGTGTTCATTTTATTGCACGACACAAGTTGTTATGCTAAAAGAATAGAAGTGGCAGAAACCATTATCTAGTATCTACTTTNGCACGACACAAGTTGTTATGCTAAAAGAATAGAAGTGGCAGAAACCATTATCTAGTATCTACTTTTCTTGTTTTGTCAATATTTTCTTCCCAAAATTTGTATACTTCAATTAATGTGTTTAATTTTATTATGGGCCCCAGGCTTTGGTAACTTGAATTAGGCCTTCCTTATTCTTACAGACAAACGTTTCCTCCTTTTAAACGCTAAGAGGCTTGAGGCTGTTATAATTTAAAAAACACGCTAACCCAACCTTCGACACGAGAAGAAAATCCTTGCCATCGCTTGTATAGTCTGTCGTGTTATCTCCACACTTTTTGAATCAAACATTTGAAAAACCATTCCATATATGACGTGTTTGTTTGATACCTAAATATGCCATGTATCACAAGCGTTTTATACTTGTGATAACATAAAAGTATCTTATCTTTGGTAAAATATAACTTTTACTTATATTTTATCTGAAAATTATAATATTTGGTTTTAACTAATATGAATAAAGCCGAGAGAAAAAATGTGTATTGATAATACTTCGTAGGAAATAGTTATTTGGCAAAATATTACTAAATTGAGTGCGCACGAATGCGGTGCGTTGTCCCTGTGGTATGTGTTATAGACTTTAGTTAATCTTTAATTACATTGGGCGGAGGAATAGCCTGAAAGTAGAACTTGAGCAGGGCTCCAGAAAATTTAGAAGTAACCATAAATTGACTGTAGTGGATTTCTATTCCGTAAAAATGATATCCAATCTCCTTGTAGGCCTGTGTAGGTTGTCCCTTTTAGTAATGTGTTCTGATTCACTTTCCAGCACTTCCATCCTCTCAGGCGTACATTTTACAACTTTGAACCTTATTTCACCATCTTAAGTTCCGGTTGCTTAATTTTGTTACACTGCCGAACGTTTAATTATGTTTTGACCAGTTTAATTTTACCCTGATTTAATGTTAATGATCAAAAATATCTCTTACTGCTTTCTGGTATACTTATGTTTACGTCAGACTTTATCTGATAATTTTGTTTGAATTCTGCCTGATTTGGTTTAGTGTTGTCCATTTTATTATTCTCCGGTCCTTTTGGCAACTCCTTTGTTTATACCTAGCTACACAAATCCTATATAACAAAATTTATCACGAAGAGGTGGAATGTGTAGGATTGTTTGAAAAATTTCTTGGACGCAACCTTAGTTGGCACAAATATATTGATACACATATGATAAAAATCATTACTATCGTGGTTATAAAATTTTCAGAATGGACTTACATGCAAATCTTCATACGGATAACACGTTGGGTTTGTTTTCATCAACGCATAATTTAACGCGAGCACATCCGAATGCGTACATTCAGGTAGTTAATTTTGCAAGATAATGTTTCCGAGAAGTAAGCTAAAAGTGACGTGCATACTAATTACGGGAGACAATTTGCCAGGGAATTATACAATCCGGCAATATAGGTCCTGGGCATGTTAGCTAGGGTTGCGTCGGGAAAAAGAAAATTTTTACGAGCGCCTAGCTGGTAAAAATTCTTCCCGCTGCTGTGCAGTGTATGTTGTGTTTCTCTCTTTCCGCCGTGCTATTCCCTCCGCAACCCTTTCCCCATGGTCCAACAAATACGCAGCAACTTTTGAACCGGCAAATACCAACCAGACTTACAATACATACCCACGTCAATGCAGGAATTTCAACTTTCATTTCAATCTGTCAACTGGTGACAGTTTGATAACGTATTTTTCGTGTTTGTATCATTATATTTTTTGTTTGTATTGTTATTATTTTTATATTTGTATTATATTTGTTATTATATTTATATTGTTTAAAGGTTTTTAATATAATTCACATTAGAAACGAGTCCGTGTAAATTCTTTTCCATATAATATTGGAGGAGCATCTCTGCTATTCGTTCATTGAAAGCCATGGCTGGCCGCGGGAAAGTTTGCTTTTAATGCAGGCTTACATTTAATGTTAGTCAACTCACAGTATGAGACGCGTGTAATTCCAGCTCTGTTTCTACCACTCATTTCCAAATAAACTGTCGGCTGTAAAAAGATTTTATTACGGCAGTTTTCTTCTCTTTTTCTTTCTGAACGTTTGAATCAATTATCTTAACTGGCTTCGTATACTGAGAGTGGCCATGTTGAGTATTGTAAGGTAAATTTCAAAGAGTAAAACGCACTGGAATATATGGTACNTCGTATACTGAGAGTGGCCATGTTGAGTATTGTAAGGTAAATTTCAAAGAGTAAAACGCACTGGAATATATGGTACCTTCCTGATACTATAATCTCGTACATTTCGTGATAGTGCGTTTCCCCTTTAGTCGATGTAACAAGCAGAACAGTACTACGAAATTAATGTTGTCCTTAAGTTGATTACATCTATGTCATTTATTTGTCGCCATACTTTGCTACTGAAAATTAGTTGAAGTGACGTAGTTTCTTTGACTAATTGTTAGTTACACATGATTCACTTTGTTCTGTGAGATAGACGATGTCACCTAATAACAATTCCATTCATGTTTAGCAGTGAATATTTTGAGTAATTTTATATACTGCCTAGAAGTTAGGTCTTTATCACTTTACTTTGCATAGTTTTCACTTATCGACACCGAAGTTTATCTACAACACTAAAAAATTAGCTCACGTCTCATGAGGAAAATCGATATGTTTTCGAGAAGTTTAATACTTTGTAACCCGTTTACAGTCCCCTTCAAGGTAACGCGTATTTGTTTTATTTACGTGCACTCTAATTCCCTGAAACTCCGAGTATATGAAAGTGCTTCACTGAACAAGTAGATGGTAGAAACAATTTATTTTCCGGTGTCTGTGGTATCGTCCCCGGTCATTTTCTCATATTTAACCGTTCAGTGAGTTAACCTTTTGCGATTATTCATCAAAGCGTTTGCATGTACACAGAAGAGCCAAAAAAAACTGGTACGCCTGCCTAATATCGTGTAGGGCCCCCCCCCCGAGCACGCAGAAGTGCCGCAAGACGACGTGACATGGATTCGACTAATAGCTGAAGGTATGCAGGAGGCATTGAAATCTTCGCCAATTTGAGAAAGGGTTGCACGTCTGTCACGTTTAATGATACTCGTCAGTCGTCGTTTGTCCCGTTCTTTCACGATCTTTTTCCGGCCACAGCGATGTCGAAGATTTGATGTTTTACCGGATTCCCAATATTCATGGTACACTCGTGAAATGTTCGTACGCGAAAATCCAAATTTTATCGATGCCTCGGAGATGCTATGTCCCATCTCTCGTGCACCGACTATAACACCACGTTCAAACTCACTTAAATCTCGATATCCTGCCAATGTAGCTGCAGTAACTGATCTAGCAACTTTTCCAGGCGCTTGTTGTCTTATATAGGCGTTGCCGACCGCATCGCGTTACTCTGATTTGTTCCATACCTCTGCTATTTGCATACGCATGCCTATACCAGTTTTTTTTGGCTCTCCAGTTTACGTAGAATTTATGTATTGATACACGTGATCATAAATCAGTTTAGCCTGCCAATTCACACTGAAAGAATATATATTTGTTTGCGTTGCGTTTGTTTCAGCTAAACGATTTTTTGTTGGCACAACCAAGTCTCAGTTTTTCCAAATGAATGAAAGTTGTTCACAAAACCAAATAATATATTTTAAAGAACTTTGTTTTTGCCAAACAAATATCTTGTTGTTTCAGTAGATTAAACAAATATTTAGTGTAAGCAAACTTATCGTTACAATTTTTCAACAAAATAATATATTTAGTTATGTCCCTAATATTTTAAACAAAAAATTTATTTGCAGCGATCAAATATTTTGTTGGCGCCACTTATGCGCACTTAGAGAACGACCAACATAATATTTGTTTCTATAGGGCCNCTCTTATGCGCACTTAGAGAACGACCAACATAATATTTGTTTCTATAGGGCCGAAAATATATTTAGTTGCCCAACAAAATATTGTGTTGATTAAACAAAAAACTTGAAAAGCAACAAAGTTAATTTTGTTCATGTAAAAAAATACACGCCTTGATTAACAAAATCTCTGTGTCAAGCCAAAAGAAATTGTCAACAAAAGATTTCGTTGAATTAAGTGTATATATTTGTTTGCCCAGCCATTTAATTGCCTTCCTTCGTAAATACAACTAGATAAATTTTTTTGTGACAATTAGGGCTGTAATAGTGTTTGTTGGCGCACTTACTGATGCTTATTAACAGTATAAACATCCTGTTAAAACAAGTTCAACAGGACACTAAAATNATTTGTTGGCGCACTTACTGATGCTTATTAACAGTATAAACATCCTGTTAAAACAAGTTCAACAGGACACTAAAATATAAAGCTGTAAATCGTAAGCACGTTATCCAGTATTTTAAATGTAGTATGTATTTAAAAACATTCCCACGTGATCAGTAGTCAGTTTAGCCGAAGCTGCTGAGGCGTAGCGCTCGGGCGCATCTGATCGTAGTTCGAGTCTCATTCTCGCTAAATTGTTATTATATTAACCGAAACAGTTTAATGTAGCCTACATAGGACCAAACAAACATTTGTATGCACCAACCAAATCTTTGGTTGGGGCAACCAAATAAGAACAACGAAATATTTCATTGCTCGTATACAAACAACTAATTTGGTTGCCCCAAACAAACGTTGTTTGATTCAACGAAACCTTTTTCTCAGTGCGTCCGGCGGCAGGATAAACTTTAAAAGTATGCATGCTCTAGTATTCCTTATGATTGGACTACAGTGATTTTGACATACCTTATTCAACTCTGTAGCCTGTAATAAACAGGAAGAAATAATGTGACCATATCACGTGCAACTTAAGAAAAGCGTCGCACAATGGAACCAGCCAATGAATAAATAGCCACTCTCCGAGTTTTTGAAGGACTGAGAAGTTTAATCTGCCGCGAAATGAATTCGCAAAATTTACCTTCCTCTCCTAGTGATGTGTATAATTTATTTATTCGTTGCCCAAATTTCCGTACGCATGACTTAATCATTTTTAGAAATTTTCCAAAAAGTCTGGCGTTCAAGGACACTTAAACTGACACCCTCTGAATATAAAATTTGTTCATGGTTACTGGTAATGGTATTGCGTGAAGGTTGTTCACGGTAAAGTGATCACTTTTGAAATCAACCTTTGAAAAATAGCACTTCCTCTGCCTGCGTGTATTTTAACGGGCACACTGACTGGCATGCGTACTCTAAAGTTGGTAACGACGAAGAGAAAGTAGTTCCATGTCTTAACGCTGAATTAAAAGTGGTAAGAAAACATTTGAAAATACTGAACTTATTTGTTTTACTTTCTGTAATTTTAATGCATATAAATGTATGAATTAGCAAAATGATAAAATATTTAATTTTATAATAATTTCACAGTGTTACTTGACAGACGCATGAATAAAGTGACAAGGCCCATGGCAATGTTAATTTTACATATGGCGGAAGTATACGGAATGTGCGTACAAGTATATCTTTGGCGGAGCTTTCAAAAGTGCTCACTTTACCGTGAACAGTGGTGTGGAACAGCTGTGGATGCTCCCAACCAGACAGCACTTTGATCGTTGAAACATAGTATTGGCTTACTACATGTGACTGGATGATAGCATATCGCGATCCTCGTTACCGGCACGTACGCCTCATGCCATCATTATTTGTGTTTGACTAACGGAGAGAACTGAACATTTAATTGCCCATTGCGTATAAACGTACTACCCTAAATATCGTATGGACATCGGGTGACGTCTTTTTAAGTCTTCCTGTCTCTTTATATTGAGTTAATGTCGTGTGTATATTACCTTGTTTTTTTTTTTGCCAAAGTGAAGGTGTTGCAGTAAATGTCTGGTTCAGTCTGTATACCTCAGGAAATGGCGTCGCTCCAAATTGTGTTTAATATTAAGTCTTACATTGTGAAAACATTCGTGATCATCACTTCAAAGTTGATAGTTAAAAATGCGACACGAAATGAAGTACGTTAATCCAAGAAATATAACTTTTGACAGCGTTTATTGACAACTGGATTTAATAGTATCATTAAACTAAAAACTTTTAGTACTTTTTTTGGCACATCAAAACTATCTAAATTTTCCTGGCTTTAAATTTTTTTTTCAAGTTCTTAACTTGTTTCATCATATGTTTATTGACATAGATAGACTCTATTTAAATATGAAAAATATTTATTATTAACATTATTGACACAATTTTACCATTTCCATGGGGGCGTTTATGCTATATAAGTGGTTACATCTAATATGTTCTTGTTCTTTTCAAATTCCTATTTCAAAAATCTTGATTTTTGAAACATGCTTTATTTTATCCGATGGAGATTTTGACCAAAATATCTGTAGCAGAAAATTGTGAGAAATTGGTGGAAAACTTACATTCGAATAATTTTGAAGATACGGGTTGCTATTTTTTTTACTACACGATGGCGAGTTTTTCCTCGTGTATTTTTCAGAATAAAGCGTGCAAAAACGTAAACAGAACTACATGTACTTGTGCGACGTTCAGTGTAGTCGATCATTGCAGAGAATTATCCCTGGCAGCAGCTCGTTTATTTCGCTGTTATTCTCCTCAGAACTTGCGAGGAAATATGTCGCCCAGTAATTTGTCCCCCGCATATTGCCTCCTCTGAAACACTCTCATGCAAGTCTAAACTCCCTGGCCTTTGGTAAAGCATTAAAATTCATGACTAGGGCCATGGAGTTGGGAATTACTGAAGCCCCTAACACACAGCCCGTCAACTCGCATCGTACCTAATACACAATCCATTTTCCGCTGGCCTGCAGTAATGGGTGCAGAAATGGAGCGCCCCGTTACTGTAGGCCAGCGGGGAATATCCGTGTGCAAGTCATTTGTAGTGTCTTTAGATCGGTCCCCTCCGCAACAGTTTTCCACTTTCATTCCGAGTATAGTCCATTCACAGTTACTTCCGGCTTTTCTGATGTTCTACTTTTGTGCTTCTCACTCATATCCTTCCGTCACATGTAAACAAATAGTCAATAAGGCTNAGCCCCTAACACACAGCCCGTCAACTCGCATCGTACCTAATACACAATCCATTTTCCGCTGGCCTGCAGTAATGGGCGCAGAAATGGAGCGCCCCGTTACTGTAGGCCAGCGGGGAATATCCGTGTGCAAGTCATTTGTAGTGTCTTTAGATCGGTCCCCTCCGCAACAGTTTTCCACTTTCATTCCGAGTATAGTCCATTCACAGTTACTTCCAGCTTTTCTGATGTTCTACTTTTGTGCTTCTCACTCATATCCTTCCGTCACATGTAAACAAATAGTCAATAAGGCTAGAATAAAAACCAAGGACACATATTCAGAAATAACATTTTTAATAACAATAAAATGTGTTTCCAACATTTCATACCAAATAACCTAACTATGACAGAAACGTTCACTGTCCAAATAAAGTAATCATATGTGTGTGTGTATGTGTGTTTATTACTAACCATTACCAGCATCCCTGTTTTTTTTTTAGTTCATATTGAATGTACAATAAATATTATACTTTAATGTTTAATTTAACAAAAAACGAAGGCGCGGTAATGTAAAAGTTTAAAACGCTTGTTTCCCACAGGAAACACCCAGAAATGTCGTACGTGGGGTTTGCAATGGTTTTATTCAGGAAGTGCGAAGTTGCCGTGAACATACTGCATAGAGTTCGTTAACGGTTGGCTGAACACCTGACAGCCGTGCGTAGACTTTTCTTTCTGACCTTTGTGTATCCTTCCGCCTCGTGTGACATAGACCTGATAGCTAGTTTCCGTGCATCTCCTCTAGTAAGTAGTGATATGTGAAATTGTTAGACACTTACATATAGTATCATGCCAATTATTACTTTAATGAGTTTATTTGAAGAAGAAAAAAAACAGCATCGGAAACCAATCTTGAGTGAACATTTTTTGAACAAGATGCTAGAACATAGGAAGGCTGTTCGTAATTTGCATCCAACTCAACTCAGCCTTCATTCCGGGGAAGTTTCAATACATTGTTTAGCCTTCTTAATGGGGCTTAAGTCTTCCGCTTTTGCTTCGGAAAGCTAACCAAGACTTGCACCCTTATCCATTCCAAACTAAACGTCTTTTAACTACTTTACTCGGTATTTTAACAGAAAAAAATGTTCTTAGCGACATGGACAGGGAGATAGCCGGGATTAAAATTCGTTTTGCCTTTCGGTTTCTTTGTCCGTTAAGTTTAGTCGAATCGTTCGTAACTGGAAATAAAATTACTTGCATTAATATTGAATATCCTGGGTTCCTCGCTGAAAAAAAAAAATTACGTGATTTTATTGTGTGCCGCATTCATTGAACAAAATTTAAGGTTGGGTCTCCCGCGCCATGAAGAATTACTTGTTTCCATCTTATTTCAGTTGTTTAGGGACACTTATTTTGAAATTACAATATAATTCTCTGGAAATATACATTACGTTGTATACAAATAAAATATTAATAAACTTTTTTCAAATTATTATGACGTAATTAAATCATTCCGTTTCGCAGTTCCCAGATAGCGCGTGGACAAATTATGGCGACTACGTTGAAAGGTATTTGTGTAATGTTAACACGCTATAACTAGAAATATAGTCCATTCGCAGTTACTTCCAACTTTTCTGAAGCGCTGCCAAAGTTCTACTTCCAGGCTCCGCCTCGTGCAAACTACGCTTAACCGAAACTAGAAAATTGCACCAAAGGAACAACGCACCGCATCCGTGCGCACTCCGTGTAATAGTATTTTACATGAGAACTATTCATTTCTATGCATTACCAACACACCTATTTTCTATTTGTTTTTATTTATGTTANCGCACAGTAGTAATAGTATTTTACATGAGAACTATTCATTTCTATGCATTACCAACACACCTATTTTCTATTTGTTTTTATTTATGTTAATTATAACTAAANATGTTAATTATAATTAAAATGTTATGGTTTATAGATCAAATATAAGTAAAAGTTCAACGTAATTAAAAAATAATGTATTTTATGTTAACACAAGTAAAACGAAATTGATACAGGACACATTTTCGGAATCAGCCAAGCACGTCATACATGGTGTGATTTTTCAAAGGTTTGATTCAAAAAGTGTGGAGAATCCGCGAATAGTCTATATTTAGTTATTGCATTCGAAATATAGTAGTGGGACATACATGGAAAATTCAACGTGGCGGATGAGACCGTGTGTTAGGCACATACACGCAACATGCCAATGACGTGGTGTGCAGATGTTTGTCTGCAAGTTGTGTAGGTTTCCCTGGTCGTTGGAATTCGGTAACGTCCATATCCGCATAGTGTGTGTGCATTCGCACTGCGTTTTGTGCGGGCACAGGTGTGTGCAGCTGCTGGGTAAAGGGGTTCTCATGAAAGGACGCGGGCGAAGCACGTGGCACGAGAGAGTAGATAGTTGGCAGTTTGAGTTCGGCTGTTAATATTTGATCGCACGATTGCAGTCTCTCGGAGCCTGCGGTGGCCGGAACAAACTCACGGTGAGTTTCGGAGCGCTCCCTTTGTGTGCGTGTGCGCGTGGTCCGGCATGAGGTGAGGTGAATAGAAAGATATTGTTGGCCAGCCTGGCAGCGACGGGGCGCCAGGTCTCGACAACCACCCCCACCTCCCTTGCATTTGCGACGACCAGCCCTGCGAATATTGGATGAGGTCGCCAGGATGTGGGGGGAAACAGCAACTTCTCTTTCCGCTGGCCTCAGGGTTCAGGGCTATTTTCCGCCGGCTCCATTAGTCGACCGGCATTTTCCCCTAACGCTGCCGCTTGCGGGGCGGTTTCTTTTATCGGTGACGCCGCAACAGCAGAGTGCTGCTCTCCACGAGTGCCAACCGCTCCTGTAGTCGACTCACCCTAATGAAGCCTATATTTGCGTCCTGCCCGGCTTTGCTGAAATCGCCCATATCTTCCACGAAAGAGGTAAAAAGGGAGTGTTTTTGTAATCATGCGGATAATTTCTGTAATTGCAACAATCGGTAGCTTTTTTTTNGAAAGAGGTAAAAAGGGAGTGTTTTTGTAATCATGCGGATAATTTCTGTAATTGCAACAATCGGTAGCTTTTTTTTTCTCCAGTGGACAGAATTTGAATTAAATGCCGTTTTAATATGAATTTTAAAATGCATATGTTTTAATGTTTGTAAGTTCACGAAAGCTGGTGAAACGTCTGAAATAACCGCTACTTATTCGTGTCACAGCTATCTCATTTTCCTTTTGCAATGTGTATGTTAACGTAATATTTATTTGTTTTATTTATTATTTATTTGCGGCAGATATATTTTACATACTCCAGCTCCAATTCATATTATTAATTGCAAGTTGTTTTAACTTCAGAAAATGTATTTCAATGTTGTTATGTTCGTAAATCTCTCTGTTTTTATTCTCAAAGGTATTTAGAGGAATTTGTTTTTTGGTTGCTATAGTAACGCAAGACGTATGTGTAAGATATGACGTAGCCGTCTCGTGATTGGCGCAATGTTTAAAGGCGTGGTTTAAGTATGCAGTTTTAGACGCTTCTAGCCATCTTGGTTTTTCCATCAGGCAGGTGGTGACCTAGTGGGTCATCGGCCTGATAGGTAATTTTTATTTTTTCTGGTTGTATTGGCAGAGTCACGTGCCGCAATGCAGACCGCCGACAGGGCGAAGACGCGCGGCACTGAAGATGAATAAATTAGCCTGCACGCGCTAACTACGTGGGATATAATTAAAGTCAAGTTAGAGCTCCTGTGATATGCGTGTGGTACGGTAGAGACTGTAGATACGTATGGTCCATTTCATGTACGAACGCCAGATTCTGACAGTCAGTGAGTGGCAATTGACGTAAACGAAACAAACAAAGTGCCATTTACAAAATCCTGTATGAAGTGATGCACGGACGAACAAAGGTTAAAGTTACGTTGACTATTCTGAGTGCACTGCCGATGCACATCAGAAAAGCATAAAATACGCGGATAAGAAAGAGTTGTTAGATTTGGTGATACATTTTATTTTACGAGGTCACAAAACAATGGTTGTTAGTGTTAAAATCTAAACTTCGTGATAATGTAGTTATGCATAGGTGTTCAAAATGAAATGTACAATAGAACGATGCGATATGGAAAAGTTTTCTGAAGTTGTGCTAACTTTAGAAAGCTTTTTCACGTCGTATCATCCCTCTCCAACCTCGCTTTCAACACGTCCTTGATATTAATTCCAAAAGCATACAGAAATATTGCACAATATTGTTGAATTATTTTTTCTAATAATTTGACGAAATTACACGAATTTGAAATATATTTCCAGACCGTAATATAATATCTATTAACTTTAAAAAGGAGGTATCTGTTGACCAAAAAAATGGTTGCTGAAACTTCGCCGTGACGTGCTGTGCGCGCCATCTGTCGGATCTTTTGCGAAGTATTACCAGCCAGAAATGAACCGCTTTCCTGCGCGATATATAACGAATTTACAAACAGATACCAATAGTTATATTTTTCCACGAGCTCTGCATAATTTTTAAAGTAACATACATTTCATGTACAACGATTTGGAGTACAAGTAATTTGTATTCGGCCGGTAATCGTTCGTATACGTAAATTATACGCCATATTGTTCTCTCGAAACCCATCTCCTTGTTTCCGTAGGAAGTGAGACACGCGTAAATAGTTTTTAAGCAATTCTAACGTTATTCCACGTCACATATTTCCAACTCGAATATATTAGCCATACGTCCAAAGTATGATAATAGATATAACAGACCGTCTCGCAAATGTTAACCCAAATTCAGTATCTCGGACAAATTAAAAAAGAGTTGGCAAATATTTAATTATTTGCAACATTTTATATTTTTACTTTTATAACTTACTTATTTTTTTAGACAGATGTCAGTCTTAAAATATCTTCAAATTTGTTTAGCATTGCAGTACAATGAGAAGTGGATTAGCTGACATCGTGTTGATAAAAAATACAGCCCCGACTTGACAGACCAGCTAATGGCGGAAGGATACGTAGTCAGATGTAAACAGGGGCGCTACTTTCGCCGAGCTATCAAAAAGTGGCCTTCTTATATGGTACAGAATATACCTCAAGCCTGAGAGCCTTGCGAGGGAAGATTAAGGGTAACGACCAGCGGAACCAGTTCAGAAGATACTATACGAGATGTTGCAGTAATCAAGATTTTTAAGCTTAGTATTCGGAATGTCGATGCAGAGACTACATCCGTAAAATAATGAATAATTTTTGAGAAATTAATTTTTCTTACGTTCACGCCATCTTGGATCTTCAGTTTGTTAAAGTTGCTATCTCTATTTGCCTACGAAGCCCTGAACTGGTGTCTTATGTTCTCCCGACTGAGTTGGTGCGAGAAAACTATTTATTAATTTAATTTATATATTTTTCAAATTATTAAAAGAATTTGAAGAGATTTAAGTATATTTTGAATTTCAAATAAGAAATACGTAGTTACGGCCACACAAAGTAAAGTAAATGTTGATACTATTAACGAGCTGCCTCGTAATATTCGCACAGATATTAATATATTTCATGATGTTAATACTAAAATATATCTTTTAAATTGAATCAAATCTACTTCCACTCAAGTGTCTGCGAGTATTTATTGGTCCGTAGCTAGTGATAGTTTAAAATTGTGTTTCTTCCTAGTGTCTCCTGTATGTTGTTTGTAGTCTACGGAGACTGGCTGCTACAAGTGTTCCTCACCTACACATCTGTGGTAAGATTTGTCTGGTGTTTGGGTGTTACGTTTGCTGCGAAGTCATTTCTGTTGTATGGAGCCGGGCAAGCTTCATACCCCAGGTCAGCATTCGCTGTTAGCGGCGACAAAAATTATAAGTTCGGGATCATTTTCTATATTCTCATCTCCTCGTAGCAGTACATTGGAAGTTTTTTTTCTCTCGAAGTTTTCAAACTTATAATTACTATTTATCTTACTTATTTTCTGCAATTTATGTATTTCCTGCTAAATATTACAATTAGCATGGAATTTCCTGTTGTGTTCTGAATATGCCTAAAATTATATTGTTACAAAATGGTTTCTTCCTTGCTTGACACGTTTTTGTAAATAATGTATGCTTTTGAAAGTTTTATTAACTTCGATGTTTAAGATAAAATACGCATAGTAATTAAATTGTGACGGTAACTTACTTGAACATTTTTTATTAATGACGTGAACACAAAAAAAATTATCTTCTGCATTTCTTTGCCAACATTACTGAATTTACAATAAGATTAATGAAATAGTACGTTAACCAACATCAACCAACCCTTATTACCGAGAGTTTTATTGTTAACATGAATAGCTAATGTCATAATCATAAACAAAATCATGTTTTTTACAAGACTTAATGGCTTACAGAAAATTATTTGTGCCATTTAAGCAGCCTTTTAGTTAGTAATTGTGAATGGCTAATCTACTTTAGGAGGTTTAGTTCTTTCGGGGGAAGATGGATTTACTAATAAAATAATTAATTTAGNGTGAATGGCTAATCTACTTTAGGAGGTTTAGTTCTTTCGGGGGAAGATGGATTTACTAATAAAATAATTAATTTAGAAATACATACATGTGGTTCTACATACAGAATTCCAACTGAATAGTTTATTTGAACTTTTTTCATAATATTATCTTATGAATAATTGCTATCTGTACAGTCTTGTCTATGAACTGTCTTCCTTGCTGTAAATAGGCCTGTTCGGAAATAGTTTTGCANTAATTGCTATCTGTACAGTCTTGTCTATGAACTGTCTTCCTTGCTGTAAATAGGCCTGTTCGGAAATAGTTTTGCAGAGAGGTAGTGTAATCGCGCGCACAAGCAAGTGATAAATAAGTAAGCTGGTGTGTTGTCGACGTTCTTGCGCGCACAATCACGGGCGACAATGGAGACTCGCTGTAGTGTTTGTTAGTTGTCAGCTCGCGCAGCAAGTGCGCGCGTGTTGCCGCACACATATGCAAACCTGATACTATCGTGGGCAGTCTTTTAAAGTATGCTTTACCGAATCATCGTAGTTCATTACGTGTCCACACGGACAACATTTCGTTTCGCATTAGCTTGTAGCATATTTTATATATAGGTGCAGTAAGAAAATGTACATTTTTATGCGTAGAAAATAGGAGGAGGGGTAGTACCTATTCGCACGTAACTTAAGGGTTTCTGAAAGTTTGTGGCGGTTGTACTTCTGGTCGGAGCCGCCGTAGTTTTTTTCCCCTTCTTTTTGGGGTTCACATTTAATGAAGTGTCTCAGTAGCGAGTCCTTGATATCCCCGATGGTCCAAGGAAGGAACTTGCAAAGCAGTCAAAAGTGTTGAAGAAGTATTACCTCGTCCTCTCTTCCATTGCGCCGGTACTCAATTCTTCCATGACATCAAAAACACCGGCTCGCTCACCGGGGCCTGAGAATTGCAGCATTCGTCACAACCCTTATCGTGAAGGTAGTACGTAGGTCCTGTGTGCCAAACGATTGCACTGCTATTGGCAAATTAAATAGTCATCCTGTTGTGAATGAGTATTCTATTTTTTTTTACCTCGACTACTGTGCTTCAGGTGGAATATGGACATCCTGGTGTCTCGTTACGAATACCTCAGTGTTGGTATTTTTTTTTTGCTCCTTTACTTTTCTGAAAAAAAAAAAGGATTTTCTGATTGATTTTTATTTATTTACACACTCTGCAGTGTAAGCAGGAAACGCACTCAAATTATTTTGCAAAATTGATACAGTTGATTGAAATGATCAAATGATCGAGTAGTTTGTAACGTTTTTCATTCGTAGAAAATTGTTTTTCAACCTCCTCAGTGAAATTAAATGATTGTGTTTATTTTTTCCCCATGGCACAGAACACCCTATAATTAAAAATTTCATGATAACGTTTTAGTCGTAATATTTGCTTTTAAATATTTAACGTCATGATGAGCTGTTTCAATTTAAATTTCCTTGCGACTTAACGTTTGCGTTTCTTTTTTATGACGTTTGTGTTAAAATTGTCGTTCTTAATTTTATAGTCCGTGTAATTTCAAAGCTTTAAATAAACCACNCTTTTATGACGTTTGTGTTAAAATTGTCGTTCTTAATTTTATAGTCCGTGTAATTTCAAAGCTTTAAATAAACCACGTGTAATTTTTTTGACGTCCGGCGTGTTGTGGCGTCGAATAATCTTTGCAGGTTTTATTGACGAACTTTACGAACTAATGCTCTCGATTTATGTATATTGCCGTCAGAAACCTGAGTAAAAATTATTTTTTTCTTGAAGGGTCTCTGAAATTACAAGGAAAGAAGACGTACATTTGGGACATGCGTCAACGATGGCTGACTTCGATACGGGTACTGGGTCTATGTACTTCAAGGGATGTTCTATGCAAGATTTCTGCCCTGGAGAAAAGTTGTGGCCAACTTCCCGCCCAAAACATGGTGCAATTAGTTCGGATATATTATTTTTAAATTACACAGTTAATTCGTAGAACATACATACATTGCACTATTAGCGCTTTGGTGTTTGTGTGGGGGAAGACCAGAGGTTCAAGGATAGTTGAATATCAGCTTGTCGTTGATTCTGAGCAAGTTGGTTTTGACTATACTAAATTTAAAACATTCATTTGAACGTTTGTAATGCATACGGGCGCAAGCTGTAATGAAACTAACTGACAAATAAGTTTGCGATGCTAAATTACAAGTTCATTTTATTAAATTTGCATGGCCCAGTAATCCGTTTATAAATTATTTATGATTATTACTGAACATTAATAATGATTTCACTGTTAAGAATATTGTCTTGTTTGCTTTTTGTAAAAACCTATACTTGCTATGATTTTTATAATTTTTATTTAATTTTAGAGGACCAGATGTTATTTGTGTGCATATTTGTGCCCAACTGTACAATGTTTATGTATCATTGTTATGTATTGTTCAGAGAAGGTTATTCAATATGCCCTTTCAAACGAAACTGTCAAATAGATCTGAGATACTTCACTTTCATATTACCGGTCAGCACTTATATTGGACTGGCGACGTATTTAAAAACAGTTAAAATTATTTTATATATTTTACTTGGTCTTTTCCTTAACCAGCATGTGTATATTAAGCAACCCGCTATATTTTTGGACGTTCTTCTGAGCAAAAATAAAACATATGCAAAACTCATTATTCGCCGTATAATAATTCTGAGATGTATGCATAATGGTTACAACACAACTGAAATGTTTATCTAAGAGTGATACAAGCGGCCTCTTTCGAGATTTGTGGTGTGTAAGCGTATGCAAGGACGATGACGTTTGCCGTCATAATAGCATTATCGCTGTAGCCTTATTTCTAGTCACATAACAATTCATGTGTAGCAACGAAAGGAAAAGCCAATGCCTTTTTTTTTTTTTTGCATAATGCACACTTCTTAATGTAATGTCAACATTTATAGTAAAAGTATATTTTTATTAATGTAAAATAAACGTGTGGCAAACATTTTTAAATATTAATTTACCGTTCTATATTTATACTTCGGACGTTATTCCCGCACGATTGATTCACCGATGGTTACATGCTTATCTTATCTCACTCACACTTCTGGTGAATAATTTTCGCAGTTAGTGTGCTAGTGATATACTGTTAACTTCAGAGTCACAGAATTCTGTGTATGCTAGTAGCAACAAGAAGTTATTGTACAGACGGAGGCCAATACACGAATTATATAACTACTGCTTACTTGTGCAGGTAATTTTAATTTCTAGCTTATTGATAAATAAAATCTTTGACACATTTTCTTCCCGTACTGGAAACGTTTTATTGAGGACTGTTTTAGCCTATTTGTGTGATGGCCATCTTGAAAGTTCTGTAATGTAGGAGCACGTTTGGTTTGGTCGTTGTAAATGCCAGAATAATTCCACATTGTTTTGCAGACGAAATTATTTCAAACATTCAAAGGCATGTTCGTCCTGATTTTTTTTTTTATTCTTCTTGGGACGTGACAAGTATTTCGAGACTCGAGAAGTCACGAGATGCTATGTGCTCACGTCTGGAGTGTTTGTATATGAACTTTTAAAAACAGCTTATCACAACATACGTTAGTAACACAAATTATATCGAATTATTATAACATTGGATGCCTCCCCCCTTTTTTTTAATATCATTTTTCAGCGTTGTTTCTCAATCGTTAGATTGAGAAACTAACATAGAATTGTTGGTGAATAACAGCTATTTTCATAGTTGTATTTAGTCAATTTGAAGTAAAACTATAACTTAAATACTATTTTAAAAACTTTGTATCCAACAAGTTAATTTAAAAAATTCCGAATTGTTTTTAAAAAGTTAGTATTTTGAGTGAGAAGCTAACAAAGACTTGAATACGAATTAGTTTTGTATATGGCTCTCAGTGCAGTTTAAAACTAACGAAAATTTTCCCAGAATATTAGGGTAAAAATATTTTTTCACAGCTTTGACTACCTTAAACTAACCTAAAATAGTAAGCGAAATAGTTCTCTTCTTATTGTTTTATTTCTTATCCATTTAAATTTAATTTTTATGTTTATTATTTTATTTTATGTTTATATTTTTAGTTTTACAACATAAACATGCAAAAAGGTGTTTTTTATACTGCGAAAGTGCAATACCACGATGACTTCGCGTCGGTCAACAGCTGCGTGTCGTTTGCGTTAAAAAAGGTGTTTCGCTTGTTGGTTTCCAGCGCTGTTTGTTACTGCAGCCGTACAAGTGTGGAGTAATTCTGTAGATTTATATTGTCTAGTGTAGCACACTTTGAAAATGAGTAATGTAGCGAAAATAATTTTGCTATTTTATTGTATCAGTAGTAGAATGTGGTCGAAAGTAAAAGTAAAACGCTAAGAAATATCTTACCCAATAAAATACGATGAAAACAAAAATTTATAACCATAAAAAAGTTATAAAAAATACGTCGTCATGAGGAGGGAAATACGACTGTGGCTATTTTATACGCTGATAATAATATAAAAATTACCTATCGAAATTGCAAAAAAATCTATTTATTTCGTTGATATTAACTTTGAACTTTTTTTCTGCTTTAAATTCAACATAAATATAGTATATAGTGTTTAATTTTTAAGAGTGTCACTAAGGGCGGCTAGTTTTATTTTGCACCGCAGATGGCAGCACCAGTTGGCTGACTGATCGTGCCATCTACCGTGGATTCTGCCAAGCTCGTGCGGACGAAATTGATTTTTTTGTAGAGCTGCGCAAGGTACTCTGCTGCGTTGCGCAGAGGCCCAGCAGCGCACTTCTTTTTTTAAACTGATAGTTTATTTACGCGCTGTAATGTAGTGAGAGCTCTAAAGAAACAATGCGACTTTAGCACAGCTACTTAGCGTCTTTTTTTCTGAATGAAACTTTGCGTACTGAATTTAAGAACTGGGCCAGTAAGAGACGACTACTGTAATGGAGCATCAACTTTACGTGTTCTTAGAGGGGGGCGCATCACGCCCTTGTATTGAACCAGTGCGTGCTGTAAGAATATAACCACGTCAAATAGCTTAAAAGCTTGTTACACTTGATCTATAATAACATTTAAAAAGTCGTTAACGCATAGGTATATCATATATGGGGATGGTCTTAGGTATGTAAGCGCTGGTTCTGCCGCAACTCCTGTGTTTTGTAAATTATAACATGTCTAATAATACACTCATAATTGCTGAGTAGTTCATTCAACCCATCCAAACACACAATTGCAAGCCATTACTTATTATCAGTCTAATATACTGCATATGTAAGCCACTACAAAGCAAAAATAATGCTACTTCTGTTATATTTGTTTACTCGTATTTTTTTCTAAATCTTAAAATTCTTTAAACATTAAAATTTTTACATAATACGGAAAGGGTGTAGATGAAGTAACGTTTTGTTTGGCACCAGTCAATACACTTGTTTTTCTTACTGTTATCTTGCCAATATCTCTAACAACATTTATAATTTAATAAATAACGCTTAGAGCCTGATGATACGGTGCGTTGTCACCAGCATATTTTTATGGCATTTCATAATATGGCATTGGCAACTTACGTTTTTGCACTAATGGGATATTTAAATGTAGGCTGTTAACGGTAAACTGAGCTCTTTTGAAAGTTCTGTTTAAGATCTACACTGGAGAGCCAAAAAAAAAACTGGTATAAACGTGCGTATGCAAATAACAGATGTATGGAACCTATCAGAGTAACGCGATGCGGTCGGCAACGCCTATATAAGACAACAAGCTTCCGGCAAAGTTGCTAGATCGATTACTGCTGCTACAATGGCAGGTTATCGAGATTTAACTTGAGTTTGAACGTGGTGTTATAGTCGGCGCACGAGAGATGGGATATAGCATCTCCGAGGTAGCGATAAAATTTTAATTTTCGCGTACGACCATTTCACGAGTGTACCGTGAATATCGGGAATCCGGTAAAACATCAAATATTCGACATCGCTACGGCAGCAAAAATATCGTGAACGAACGGGACAAACTACGACTGACGAGAATCATTAAACGTGATAGACGTGCAACCCTTTCTCAAATTGGCGAAGATTTCAATGCCTTCTGCATACCTTCAGACATTAGTCGAGTCCATGCCACGTCGTCTTGCGGCACTTCTGCGTGCTCGCGGGGGTCCTACGCGATACTAGGCAGGTGTACCAGTTTTTTTGGTCCTTCAGTGTAATTGTATGCGCATTGTGTATCCTTCCACCGTATCTACAATTACAACGCCACATGCTTAATTACTTTATTCAAGTGTCGGATAATTAAGCTGTAAAATTAAAAATTAAGTTCACAAATTTACTCATTTTTACAGTTATGTGTATTAAAAATCAGAAAAGCAAAATAAATTATTTCAGTATTCACAAACGTTTACCGAACACTTTAAATTCAACACTAAGACATGGGATGACTTTTCTCTCCGTCGTTAACAACTTTACTGGACTCATGACACTCATTGTGCCCGTTACGATATATTCCAGTATGGGCAGTGACTTTTTTCTAAGGTGATTTCAAAACTGCTCAATTAACCGTGAACAGCCTAGTATGTCGTAATTAGCTTATTCTTTGTACACGAATAAAGGATTGTTTTCATCTTATATCCTGTGCGTTGTCAGACTTTCATTCATGGCAGCCTACCAGCATATGTTCAGTACATTTATTTTTACACGTAATGAATGCCGACGAGCGATGCGATTTAACTTGATATTATTTTTAGTATCGTTGTCCTCTATAAGCTCACTGCATTGTCTAACCATGATTTACTGTTCGTTTGGTGGTTGATTGAGTACATCACAAATTAACCGTCAACAAATATCTTTGTCCGTTTTGCATGCAGTTTGACATAAACGTCGACTGGACCACTTGCAGTAATGTTAGAAGTGAATTATTATTTAGAACATCTCCATCGTTGAGCGTGGTCACATGAGAGTTAATACAGTATCACGTACGACGCCGGAGAGTTGATCATCATAAAGTACTGAGTGCTCGCGGTCGTGGTCACGAGTCCGCACATGGCATTATAAAACACGGAACATGTTCCAGCGAGTATTTTTATAGTCACTCGGCCCATGTTGATATTATGTTAGTGTTATATACGGTAGAACGTTTATATAGCATGCCCGACAGTATTACAGCAAGATGAGTGTTTCTACTGCAATGCAATGTTTACGTAAGAAGCTTTTTATTGGAATTAACTTTACATTTTTAACCACATTGATGCTGGTAAAGTGGATAGATGTGGCATAATCTTGAACTTGTATTTCCGCCGTCGTTTCTTTTTTAGAGGTTGCATTAAAAATATTGGTTTGTAAGGCTGTGTGTATAAAGTTGTCAATTATATTTTCTGAGTTTGTTAGAGATAAAGTTATTTTTGTTTCCTTCAATTACATTTTTTTCGGCGAAAAAAAAATCCCGTATTCATTGAGTTTTAACTCGTACTTTCGCCTGTGCATGTAAGTCGAAAATAAATTACCACGAAGTTTAATTCCATTTTGTATTGTCGCATTGCAGAGAAAATTAGCTATTGAACCTTTTATTTAATATCTGTAAGGAGAGTGGTGAAGTGCAGCAGGGCGAAAGCTGCTGTGGGCATTCTTGTGTGACATTCTTCGCTTTCAGTTCTTCAGCACAGGTGATGACATTGTTGTAGTTCATTTACGGTTACTTCATACTTTTCTAAGCGCTGCTACAGTTCCACTTTCAGGATATTTCTTCGCCTCATGCGAACGAAACTTAACTGAGTCTAGAAAATTACATCAAAAGGACAACGCACCGCATTCGTGCGCACTGAGTGCGCATAATAACTATTAATAAATAACTAATAACTCTATTGTATAGTAACGATTTCCTACTAGGCATTACCAACACACATATTTTCTCCCTGTTCTTATGCATATTAATTATTAATGACTAATATAATTTATTGAATAAAATAAAAGTTAAAGTTCAAATTTACAAAAAAAAATAAAGGTACTTTTATTTTAACACAAGCATAAAACGCTTGGGTACGTGGCGTATTAAGAAACAACCGAGGACGTCATACATGGGGTTATTTTTCAAAGGTTAGATTTAAAAAGTGTGGAGAAACCTCGAATAGACTATTGTAGTCTATTGTAAACGGCGTATAGGTAATTTGATTGTTATGGATATGATGTTAGCGAGACTAGCACACGCCACAATAAGAAGTGACCCCTCTACGTCTTGCAAAGTTTGCGACAGACGACGGCGCCAGCACACGTACTCGCAATTAATATTCATGTCCTTTATTGCGTTCTCGGAGCTGGGGCCGAGGGCGGCACGCAGTTAGCCCTCTACGTGACTGCATTTTTTTTTCTACTGACCTCCTCGGCCGACGTGACGGGCAAACGACCCGAGGACCAACTCGCCCTAGACCTTATTCTTAGTCGATTTGTCGCCCGCCTGGGCTCGGCCTGGCGCCAAACATTTTCCTCTCTTTTTCGCGTCAGCCACTTTCGCGCTCACATCGCTGGCACGCTCAACTTTCTCCTCCTCTGCGGGACGGCAATTACGTGGATTAATTTCTCCTCTTGGCGCACCACAGTCAGCACGAAAACATCCTTTTTTATTTCACCTTATTGATGTCGTCGTGGCCCCTCAGTTCACCCAGCCATTAGCTTCTGGTTTCATTTTCACACACCCCGATCAGTGTTTACTTTTTTTTGCGATAGCTTTATACAGTCACGTCCAAGTTGGTGAGTTTTTGTGCGCTTACGTGTCTCTGTTGTGACAGTCCCTTTCTCACTAACCCAATATTGTCGAAATTTAATTTTAAGAAGTGAAATTTACCTTTCGTCCCCAAATTGGATCTTTAACTGCACGGTTAAAAACACTTTATCTATTCTTTCACAGCCATTGCGGTTCGTTACAATTCGGGTGTGATAAATGGGTATCATTTCGTAAGATATTCATTTTTCGCATAGGTATTTTTTCGTTCGCCAGATTTGTGTGTTAAGTGTGTGTGTTTTTCTTTCCGCAAAAAAAAAAATTGAGTTTTACGTTAGGTGCGATGTTTAGCAACGTTGTTCTTTTGTGAAACTTGCAATCGTACGAAACATGAGAACTGTAACAAAAAAATACTTAGTTTCTAGAAAATGTTAGTGTGTTATTAGACATTTTAGAAAAGTTGTTTTGTTTGTATTTTTTGCCTGAAATAAATAATAAGTATGAATTAAGTAATTATCTGCCACTCAAAACACAAATGAGAAAAAATAAGTGGTTTTAGCATTAGTAATGTAGAAATGAACGTTAACGAATTCTTTATAAAATAGGTAATACTAGCTTTCCCGACCACGCGTTGCTGTGGCATAAAAGAATTGGTTCTATTCATTTCTGTGAAATTAATTGAAAGAAGTATATGTATTTTCAAAATCATTGTTTGTATGCAATGATTTTAGATTTACCATCTTCCGAACACGACACATACAATTGGCCGTGCGAAAAACATTCTGTTTTTAAATCTATTCCGCACATTAACTGCCCGAGAGTTGTTTTTTTTATATTTTTTTTTATATATGATCTATTAGTTCACCTTTCCGATGTTGGGTCTTGCGCGTGGCATTCTGAAATCAATCGAAAAAAACATTGAGAACAACAAACTTAAATGTTAACAGACAGCTGACAACAAAGACGCTTCCTGACGTGAAAGCATGGTAAAAATGAGCTTTTTGCAGATTTTAGTCCCTTTGCAGGTAATACAGATAAAAAAGAAAGGTGTACAAACACTCGTGGGAACGAAAGGACGGTTTATAAAAAAACAGAATGAAAATTGGTTGATTTTTTCGGAAGTTATATACGTGTCCCAACAAACGGACACAACATATATATAGATGTTGCAATAAATAACGTATTTGTTCAGTAACAGAAAGTAGTTTTTTTTATCACCGGGAATTAAGATTTTTAAAAGTGGAATATTATTTATATACGTAACGGAGAAAATATTTGCTAGGCAAAATAACACCTGGGTTTGTCTATGGGTAAGGGGGTCATCGTTTAAATATTGACTTTATTTTGCAGTACTTGCGTTGCTTCGTATTACGTATTTCTGCTGTACTGCATTAGGAATAAATGGAACTAATGTAGGAACTCAGAAACCTGTAATCCATCTTCATTTTTGTATTTTCACTTAATATCATATTTTGTATGAAAATTTTGGACCAATGGAAATTATGTTGATATCCAACTTGTTTGAATCTGCTTTCCTTGAAGAGATAGGCTGATGTGATCACAAGGTTGTATAAGTGTATGTTTATACGTCCCTCAGCAAGACGGTTGCAGGTACAGCCTTAATGGAGCAACTCCAGTGCAGAAAGTTTTGTGCGAAGGTACGATGCATAATGAATCTTAACGAAATAGGTTCCTAATGCATTAATGTTGTGTGAAGAATTTCACGACTTGGGTGTACATAAGTCACCGAAACCTCAGATGTGCTGCAAATACGAAATATTTTGGGCTTCTGTGTTAAACAGTGAGTACTAGGTCACCCCGGACATTAGGGTGTTTGTGTTTTGCAGTATCTAGATTTATGACTTATACAACACTTCACTCCGTTCAAGTAAAAATTACTTTTTTTTTTGTTTGTTTGAATAAAGTGCAAAGTAGTTTTACAGTAAATTTCAGAGTAAATGTAGTTGGAAGTTAAACCCCAAATCGAAGGACATCAAAGTGCCGGTTTTCAAGAAATTGATTCATGCCTTTAAAGTGAATTCAAGAAACTTTAGCTGAAAACATATATAACCCAAAATTTAATGTAAAATTGTTATAATTTTGCTGATAAAGTAACTGAAAATTATGTTTCTAGTTAGTCTGTANAACCCAAAATTTAATGTAAAATTGTTATAATTTTGCTGATAAAGTAACTGAAAATTATGTTTCTAGTTAGTCTGTAGTTATTGAATAACCATCTTACAATTTCACAAACGCGTAACATATCCTCAAAACAAAACAAAAAGTCTCGGCACTTACACATTTTGGCTGAAATTTGTAAAATAAGTCTCGAAACACACAACACACTAGCGTTCGCTTCAATGATACAAGGAAATAAGTTCTAAATGACAAGAAACGTATGTTTGCTCATTTTCTTTTCTAACTATGATTATAGAACTATACAATATGCAACGTAACTTAGCTACAGACGTTAGTGGGGGATTCGCCATAAAAACATAAGAANGATTATAGAACTATACAATATGCAACGTAACTTAGCTACAGACGTTAGTGGGGGATTCGCCATAAAAACATAAGAATAAAAGATTACTGACGTTTTGTTCTAAATTGTGTTGTATTGTGTCGTAATGTTTGTTGATTAATAAAGTATACCGCTCGTCTCATAAAGTACTTTTCCTAATAGATCTGTTACATTGAATACTTTTACGTGCATAACCTTTGTCTGCTGCTTGTAGTAACATTGTGAGCTGCAATTGACAGTGCAGTTATGTGTAATAATTACTTTATGTGCAGTTTGTACTGTACCCCCCCTCACCTCTTTCACAGCATTGTGTTCATTACGACAGTAGTTATTGTATAATACGCAGTACTGTTAACAATCACTCTCGTATCCTAGCTGCTAGGCGTTAAGCCACCTCATGTTAACTTTAAATTCTAAGGATTGAAATCGTGATTAACAGTTTGTAGTTTTTTGAAGTTCATTCGCATACAAATCATGGTTATCTTTGTCGTGGATTGCATTTAATTGCATGCAACCATGTAGTTATCACAGTAACTTTTCACTAGTACGTTATTAGCGACTAATCCGGAAACCTGCCGCGTACATAAAGACATATATTTTTAGTCTACCCTGCTGTGAATTATTTGCTTTATGAAAAAGAGTTCTAAATTTTAAGCAGTGTATCTGGAAATAGGATTAGACTTTTACAAGATGAATATGAATTCGACCAACAAACATCGTCTTTATACTACAAAATGAAGTACACTAGAGTTAAGGCAATGTAAGTGTAATTCATAAACAACAAACCTTCACGGTGTAACCATTTCTACGCTTAGTGTAGGCAGTTCATCGCCGCATGTCTGATGTATTCCAGCGTTTGTTTCAAGGAAATTTACATTAAATCATGCCTACCTCATGTATTAATTCACTTTACACTGTACTTAAATTTGTCCTCTCGTCGCCCTTTCAATCGTGTGCTGTTGTACACATTGTTCACTACCATGTATTGCATTACTGAATCGGTGCATGAATTACTCTAATAACGATGGCATTTACGAGACGAACATTTTCGTCAGTTTTAACAGGCTTTTGAAAGCCAGTTATGCTTCCGTGTTACAACATTTATTGTAATATTAAGGTTGATAATATTACACAATTTTTGCAGTTGCTACAGATCTTCAAACGATTATCTCTGCTCATAAACTTATTGTACTTACAGTTCTGTAAAATTAACAATAAACTTGTCTTTCGGATCTCTGCACAAAGGTGTATGCACTTTGGAATAAGTCTTTCGGATCTCTGCACAAAGGTGTATGCACTTTGGAATAATTTTGGACCAAATGTAGTCTGTAAATTTTTAACTTATTTTTTCGTAAAAAAACATGCAGCTGCTAGTTGTCTGTAGAATTGGTATTCATCTCCATAAACACATTGCCACCATATGAAGCAGCTAAAGAAATGAGGTGACAAACCTTATGTACAAAGTTGCATTTTGATTTCATTTCGGCGGGTTTCACTCTCAATATGAACATATTGGTTTTTATAGTCTTACTAAACTTCTTAGCATTACGTTATTGTTTCCTTTCAAAGTCCAAATATAGTCAGATAGATTATAACTAACTACCTACGAAATCGTAGTTTGGTCTTGTCCACAAGCACGACCATAAAAAGGAACAGGAGTGCAATAAAACCCTATAAAACACGCCTTTCAAATAACGAACTTAACTAGGCGTTAAGAAGTAGTAAGATATGTACGTAAACGTTTCACTTGTGTGTAAGAAATGTATCACCTACCCAGTCTATTTATTAGTTTATGCAGTGGCATGTTAGCACATATACAAATCTGTGATGCGCATGCCTTTATAAACTGGAATGGCCATGATGTATGTTATTTTCCTCTAATAGGTTTAGTGTTGTTAATGTGCCACAGACGTGCGTGTAACTATTAGGCTATGATAAAAAGGGGGAAGAAAAAAAACACCACGAATCCTTTGTCCCAGAAGATGGAATTTTTATTGGAACAGTCTGTAACTGGTATACCATACACAGTTATTCGTGCAAGGCTATATTTGTGTATTCAAAAGTCTGTAGGACATATCAAAATACCGTTTTAGTTCTCCGTATATTCTCCTCTATCAGCAGTGGAGTTCTGTTTAAATTCGACGTGGTGGTGCAGTTGGGCAAAGGTTCCTCGCCGGTGTCGTAGGCCGAATGAAACAACGGCCAATCCAGTCCCATATATGCTCACTGGGGTACATACAGGTCGTGTGACCGTGCTGGCTGAAGGCTTTGACGAACTCCTTTGGTAGCGCGTTAGGTTGCACGATTCATATATGGGCGGGTATTATTCTGTTGAATAGTACATTTCCCTCTTGTACGAATGGCGTCATAACGGGATGGGCGTACTCTGGATGTATCTGCGCTGCTCATTAATATCTGTAAAAACTTCAGAGGTGAACGGACATTGTAAACTATAGCTTCCCATACTATTCTAGGTTATAGTTTCCCCTTGGTGTATTTGTGAACTGTCATGTTCTGATTCTCTACAAACTTCAGGCATTCTATTTTGTAGCCTATCGCATAAGTGTAGAATCATTGTCACAACATTTAGCTACTCGTACCGTTTTATCATAGCACTTCAATTATTTTCACTTTGCGTAAAAAAAACCAATTGATTTATTTTAATAGACCATCTTGGCAGTTCATCCGTTAACGTGCTTGAAAAAAAAAATTACTTGGAACATAATTCCGTGTGCTTGAAAAAAGATGCATCTCAGCTTTGGTTAAAATTCAGAATATTATTTTGGGGAATTTTGTGCGTCCGGAATAGGGAGGGGATCTTATATACACGTGCCCTGAGTATACCTGCATAGGCAAACGCACTGACACAGCCGGTTTAAAATATTCCTTTCCTTTTACTTTCCTGTAAAATGTATTCTTAGGAAACAGGAATATTTTTAAATAAATATATGTTGGTAATTTTTTCCGTAGGATAATGTTTCAGCGAGCTTTCAGTTCTACGCCCTTGTGTTTTTCCTGGGCGAGTAAGCCAGTCGGCATAATAGTTTTGAACCCTACCATGTCGCTCTGCCTTTAGGAAGCAGCATGTGACGCCCCTTGGAGATTATTACACGTAATGAAAGCCAACTAATCAAACTTGGTATTTTTCTCTTTATACTTAAGGCAACTGTGTAGGCAAGCGTTGAAAATGCGTTTTTTAAAAACAAATTTGCGTTAATAATTTTTTTTGTATGAACTTATATGACAAAAGTAAGAAATTCCAACCAACCCCATATAAATAATTTTTACCTTTCCTGTGAAAAACTTATGCCCTTAGAACTTGCATGTAGTGAAATAAACATTGATTTTACAGAAAAATTCTTACTAAGAAGTCCTTGTAAGGAAGATTTCCATACACCTTAATTGACTCACATTGCGAGGAGCAGTAAATGTATTAAATGACAGATACAAGTAAGGTATGGGGACTTGCATTCACCCATTCATTTAATGTCGACGGACACGTACAACTTTCCAAGATACGAGATATGTCAACTTTGTGCATGGCCCATGAATAGCGCCCATACATTAGCGTGTGTATTTCTCCTGTGCGCGATGTAGCTAATTCGTGGACGTTGTAAAGTTTGCTCGTTATCAAATTGCCTCCAGGATGCCGAACAGTTTAGCAGACACGATTTTAGTCAGTCGCCGAATAAACACAGCTGTTGTTCAGCTGGCAAGTTGCCAGGCTGTGGGATTATTTCTAAATTTTATGACTCCCCACAGGTCAGCATTACTGACTATAATTGCAGTCAAGTGTCGAAGATGCTTCAGGTGTCATATATTTGTAGATTATTATTTTATATAGCCTATTCGCAGATTCTTCACATTTTTTTAAAATATAACCTTTGAAAAATGACTCTAGTGTGATGTGTTTAGTTGTTCCCTAAATATGTCATATACACGTTTTTTTATACTTGTGTTAAAATAAAATTACATTTTTTGGTTTAATTGAACAGTTAGTTAGACTTTATCTACAAAGCACGTTTTTTCATTTATAATTTATATCAATTAAAATAGTGATAAAATAGGTATGTTGGTAATACCTAGTAAAAAAAAATAGTTCTCATGCAAAGTATCATTGATCTGTGTGTGCAAGAATGCGATGCGTTGTCCCTTTAATTTAATTTTCTAGACTCTGTTAAGCTTCGTTCGCATCAGGCGGAGGAATATCCTGGAAGTAGAACTTGAGCAGGGCTTCAGAAAAGTTGCAAGTATCCATTAATGGACTGTACTTCGAATTACTGTAAACAATTACTACTCCAACTATTTGAACTGACAATGCCGTTCAATGATTGGGCACATGCTATTATTTAACAGCTGCCTGAAAAACGGTGGGTACTAGGGGGTACTCCCACTTCGTTCTCACACTCTTTTGCAAGATTCCAGAAAGCAGGGGGGAAAAAAACAGCTAGGAATTTTTGTTGGAAAGCTTTTGACTATGATTTAAGCATCTCAAGGCTGACATTGGACGTAATGGCTCAGATACAGGGTCTGTGTCTCCAGCGCGGTTTAACTACTGCTCATAACTGACCCCTTCGTTCTTTTTCTGGCGGAAATCTATAAATCCAGTTTATAATGATTTTACAACCGTACTTAATGTTTTTACAGCTTTAGACGTAAATTTATATGGTCCCCGAATAGTTATGTTCTCAATGGTCGTTCTGTGTTGTTTAACTCACTGGTGTAAAAATTCCCACGAATCAACATAATTAATTTAACGGAAAAGTAACTTTTATAATAAACTGGCATGTTGCAAGTTACTTCTTTCCCTATTTAATTTATTTTACCGGGTTTTTTGTAACTTTTAGTCCCTGATACAAACCTTTCCAAGAAAACACGACGTGTTCTTCACCGTCACGTTACGAAAGTGTGGCGGATTGGAACATTTATTCCGCTTTCTTGCAAACACAAGAAATATTTTTTATGTTGACATTAACCTCCTTCATTATCTCCAAGTACCGCCCCTTTTCAAATCCGTTAGTAAAATATAACGGTTTTTTTTTGTATCTGGAGGGGGGGGGTGTACACGGTATTATTACTTCATTGTGAGCATAAATGTTTTTGTACTTTTACACAAACATACTTTGGAAACCAGTTAAAATAATTTCTGATTGTTAGCACAAAAAACCCTTCGAGACTCGAGCCCGCTTTATTCAGCTTATAACGCAAGCACTTCTCCGCACGCTCACTTCATTTTACAGTCTTTAGTTTGGTTTTGGTGTTGTGATTGACTTGTTTACTCAGCAAGACCATAAAATTCTTGCTTCTTGGGAGGATTGAGATTAGTGATTTAGATAATTGCTTCACTTCAGAAGGATATTACGTGTGCAGGTGGATTGAACAGTTGTACGGCTGGAGCACTATGAGTTTAGAATATATGGATTTATTAATTATTGCGTCCGGATAGCAGTTACTGGCACTGAAAACCAACAAATTATTATTACAGTTTGCTGAGTTGGTTACAAAAATAACTGAATAGAGGAAACACACATTGCAGCATGATCGCACGAGATTATCTTTCCTAGGAAAGCAAAGTAAAATGTATTTTTTATCATTGTTTTTACACTTGAAAGAATATTAAAAAAGAAACATTCCCCTTTCCTTCATTTCAGTGATTATTATTCTATAGCAAGTAATTCGTAAACTAATTGATTAGTTTAAGTGAAATAATTATCACAGATTGTAATAGTGGTACTTTGACATAGCGACATAAAGTAATTCCCGGTCATTGCAGTTTTTTTTCCCTAGATGTTTTAAAAATACAGCTCTTGCAACGTAACAGAGAATACGTTTTACAAACGGCATTATTGTATTTTTACACATGTTTTTGAACGTTCAAAGAATTTGCAGTAAAATTACAAAAATATGTATATTAATAAGTTTAATTTTTTTTTAATTTGTGATTTCTTACAAGGTAATTATGTATGTTTAATGTATGGCAGGCACATTAATTGATAATGTTCATTTTAAGTGTTTGTGTTTTAATATAATTTTATCATCATCTCGCCGTCTGTCAGAATATAACATTATTTTTTCAGATTATAACAAGTATATTCACTATATTGTACCGTGTAACGAGCAACTTGTAAAACTACGAAGAGAGAGGCTGCACAAGTGTGGTCCAGACACTGAGGGAGACACTCGCTTCTCCGCCCCTCCTCTTGCTCTCGGCCATCTGCCGTGGAGGGAAGATTTTGTTTTGCAAATTAGAACTAAGGAAATATATAGGTGCGATCAGTATTTTAGTGGAACAATTTTTATGTAAATTAAAGTGGAACTACAATAGATGCGTATCGAGTATTGGCGGATCCACGCAACATTTCCGGAGCACCAACAACTAAAGAAACACATGGTGGGGAGCATCGCCCCGTCCTGGAGGGGGAGAGGCGATATTCCCGAGACCAAAAGGGGGAGTTGTCTTGTCGGTTGTATAGGAAGGACTTGCACAAGAAGCATGGCGGACTGAGATCCAGGTCTCTCCGAGAAGTGAGAGAGGTGAACTGCGATTACAGCCGGTGTTAGGTCGATTAAATATTTGTCGCGACGATACGGTGTACGGCGGCGCGGTGCATCGCCGAGATGCGAGTGTTGATCGCGGACCGCGTCCGTAGGAATCATCAATCTCTACATTAAGAGTTTACACTCAAGCATACCCAGTCTTGTTGCGTTGGGTTGATATTACTAGCAATACGGGACACTTAAACTACCATATATTTATTTAATGTTTAAGCTAGCGAGGCGTAACCTACCTAGACAATACTACGATAATTAATATACAATAGCACTGATGCCGGGGAATGCTATAACCGGAAGAGACATCGCAAATTTTCAAAACTGCTGCACTGTATGCCGTTCCACGCCCCTACCTGCAATGTTGAACATCACAGATAGCTGGTGAACCAGATAAAAGTAATAATTATTTGGTTCCTTAACATTTAAAACTTCGCGGTTTTGAGTTCGTTGCCAAATCATTCGTATTTATCGTATCATTACATCCCAAGTGAGCTTTAATTTCTCGCTGGCTGGTGTGCTAGATGGAAACCTCTTTATTATATCTCGTTGTGTTGGTGCATTTTTAAAATGATATGGTCGAAACCATCTCTTTCCAATGATAAACACTATCTTTTAGGATTAACACAATGACTTATTGAAGATTTGTTGAAGATATTTACTTCTCTGGTCCATGCCATGCATAATGCAGGCTATTGTTAATATTTGCACTAATATATTGAGTATACGAGGAAAGGAGGAAGATGAATTACAACTTTTAGAAGATTTATGGGGAGAAAATAATGGTAAATGAGAAGATAAAGGTAGCTGCGCGAAACATAGACGTTGGGCCGTAGATCGTAAGGAAGGTTTACTTATATGCGATACAACAACAAAAGTAGTGGCAGTACACACGAACATAAATTAAATACACACTCACAAATGTGTGTACAAACTCAGACAGGTTATTCCTCACGGGAAAACGAGAAAGTTTGATATAGGACACTCATGGTCGGTCGCAAATTTGAAGGGCTGTATTGCCCCCTGAAAAGTGTTGGGCGATAAGTAGATTATGTGGGATATTACCAAAAGTACTTACTTGAGTTGGAACTACGAAAATTTGTATACTAATTACTTAAACCAAGATCTTCGATTAAACGAAGGTATCGCACATACTACCCGCCCTCATCTTGTAAGACATGTGGCTCGGCGCCCCTTTTTGTGTAAATAAATGCGCCATATAACGTATTATTAGTGTTTGATGGCAGAATATAAAACACAGGATACAGATGAGAAAAAGATGTGCCGCGGTGCAAATCTCTAACTCTTACCGCTCCCGAGGTAATCGCACATTTGTTGCGAGTAATTGTTGCGTGTGTTGTGACGAAGACACTCGGATCGCACAGAGAAATATGAACGTCAACCTTTAGTTTATGTAGTTACTAGCGACCCTGCCCGGTTTCGCCAGGGACAATTTAGTTTTTACAGCGCTACCCTAATCAATAGACTGGGAAAAGACAATTACAATATTATATGACACTAAATTAGTTAACTACTATCATACACTGAAGAGCCAAACAAACTGGTACACCTGCCTAATATCGTGTAGGCCCCTCGAGCACGCAGAAGTGCCGCAAGACGACGTGGCATGGACTCGACTAATGTCTGAAGGTATGCAGGAGGCAATTCACACACCATGAATCCTGCAGGGCAGTCCACAAATCCAATCTGCGCCAATTTGAGAAAGGGTTGCACGTCTGTCACGTTTAATGATTCTCTCGTCAGTCGTCGTTTGTCCCGTTCTTTCACGATCTTTTTCCGGCCTCAGCGATGTCGAAAATGTGATGTTTTACCGGATTCCCGATATTCACGGTACACTCGTGAAATGGTCGTACGCGAACATCCAAATGCTATCGTTACCTCGGAGATGCTATGTCCCATCTCTCGTGCGCCTACTATAACGCCACGTTCAAACTCACTTAAATCTTGATAACCTGCCATTGCAGCAGCATTAACCGATCTAGCTGCCGACCGCATCGCGTTACTCTGATTGGTTCCATACCTCTGTAATTTGCATACGCACGCCTATACCAGTTTTTTTGGCTCTTCGGTGTGTATAACATACATACATACACGTCACGCCTGTCTCCCAGAGGGGTAGGCAGACATTATGGACCTCCATTTACCACGATCCTGACATACATAACTACCTCCTTCGCTTTATCCATATTCATACATATTATATGATAGTGGTTTGGAAAATTTATTTGTATACAGCATTAACCGTTTGGCCTCCGACCGCCAGCACAAAAAGATTTCTGTTTGACGTGACACGCGAAAGGGTTACGTATAGTTGTCCGTGTGAAAAACATGCTCCACTCAAATCCACTCCAGCCGCGTTAAGTGTTTGACCCTGTGTCTTATTTATGGTCATACCAAAACAAACTATTATTGGAAATTGGACTCTTTTAAAATTAAAAGGCAAATTCGAGAGCATCATTGGTATTCTAGGTTTTAAAACAGTTTGTCGAGTAGTTAAAATAGTACCTTAAATGAGATAACTTTTTAAACTTTTTATTTGTACTGTCGAGTACCGTATCTACTGAGTAATAGAATTGTGTTTGCGCATTTAATTTTGCGAGCACTAATTCATTACTTTGTTCGACTTGTTCATTAGTAGGCGATAATATCGCTCTTTCTTTGAACCACGATAGCGTCTTATTTGAAAGGTCGTGTATTTCAGAGTATACGTTATCTATCAGTTGTTGGTGATCAGTAACTAAAACACATATATCACTATTGAGAAAAAATTTTCCACGATCCATTGGAAGTTCTCAATTTTCGACTTTCAGTGGCATGTCAGCAAACATGCTCTCATCTTCTAAAGACATAAGTACTCTCATGTTTGTTTTGAGTGCTAGTTTTGTACGTTGGGAAAATTGTATGCTATAATGGACATTTATTATGTACATTCAACAGTTTTAAGTATGCATTAATTTATTTAGTTAAAGATTAAGTTCCTTATGGTTAGAAAAGACAGTGAAATTTACGTTTGTTTTTACTGCGTAATTTAAATTGTAAATACGCTTATAACTTCTTATCTATTAAAGATAAATGTATGCTACCCTGACTTTTTCGTAGATAACTTAATTTTACACAATTATTTTGTACATGATTTTGTTATATCTCTAAAGGATTAGGCAGCGTATTCCATGAAAGCGCGCTGGTGGAAAAATTTTTTTCCGACTTGATTCACTAATAACGTTAATGCTCAGCTCTAATAAGTGTGAGGACAATTTTTAATACGCACGAACCTTCCTCGATAAATGAATATCATAACAGTAGAAACCGCATCAAAATCCGTTCAGTGGTTGTCGAGATTAGCGCAGTCATACAGACAGACGCGCGCCAGGAACCTACTTTTATACTATGTATTGAAATGGGACCTGTAATATTCAACGCAGATTGCTGTAGGACATAGCTATTACCTGCGGCCTCCTTTCCTCATGCCAGTACCCTTCCTGCTCTGAAACAATTGCTTAGTATTTAAGGCAATCCGTCATTGCTTAGTTTCAGTACTGCGACAGCCATGCAAGTGTAAAATAAATTCCGAGCTAACGGGCATAGTCCTGGTATATGGTGAAAAAGTGTGATATACATACTAGCGCGCGCACACACACACGCACGCACACACTCTCACACTGAACTGTTTGAAAAACAGTTCTGTTAGACTCGCATTAATACGTTTTTAAATTGAAGCGATTCTCTAGTATCAACTGTGTATTTCAGTTCTACCACGCGGAATCCTTTTCCTTTACCATCATTTACACAACAATACATTCACACTGAAATAAACAAAAAAAAAAAAAATTATAAAAAATTTAGTCCGTTTTGTTAATTTGTTTCAATCTCCGGTTCTGATAATATTTTGAGAATAGCATTCGTTATTGCGTTAAAACGTGAAATCTGAGTTTAAAAAAGCGTTACGAATCCGTATGCGATGTTCACACTCAAATTTGTTCCATCCCTGTTCTACCTAGTTGCTTCGCTTCTGTTGTGGCGCTTCGTTCGGAAACAAAGCGATTTTGTAATGTCCTCTCTCTGGAATTCCGGTTATATTTCATCAGAAATCGATGNCTTTGAACCACGATAGCGTCTTATTTGAAAGGTCGTGTATTTCAGAGTATACGTTATCTATCAGTTGTTGGTGATCGGTGACTAAAACACATATATCACTATTGAGAAAAAATTTTCCACGATCCATTGGAAGTTCTCAATTTTCGACTTTCAGTGGCATGTCAGCAAACATGCTCTCATCTTCTAAAGACATAAGTACTCTCATGTTTGTTTTGAGTGCTAGTTTTGTACGTTGGGCAAATTGTATGCTATAATGGACATTTATTATGTACATTCAACAGTTTTAAGTATGCATTAATTTATTTAGTTAAAGATTAAGTTCCTTATGGTTAGAAAATACAGTGAAATTTACGTTTGTTTTTACTGCGTAATTTAAATTGTAAATACGCTTATAACTACTTATCTATTAAAGATATATGTATGCTACCCTGACTTTTTCGTAGATAACTTAATTTAACACAATTATTTTGTACATGATTTTGTTATATCTCTAAAGGATTAGGCAGCGTATTCCATGAAAGCGCGCTGGTGGCAAACTTTTTTTCCGACTTGATTCACTAATAACGTTAATGCTCAGCTCTAATAAGTGTGAGGGCAATTTTTAATACGCACGAACCTTCCTCGATAAATGAATATCATAACAGTAGAAACCGCATCAAAATCCGTTCAGCGGTTGTCGAGATTAGCGCAGTCATACAGACAGACGCGCGCCAGGAACCTACTTTTATACTATGTATTGAAATGGGACCTGTAATATTCAACGCAGATTGCTGTAGGACATAGCTATTACCTGCGGCCTCCTTTCCTCATGCCAGTACCCTTCCTGCTCTGAAACAATTGCTTAGTATTTAAGGCAATCCGTCATTGCTTAGTTTCAGTACTGCGACAGCCATGCAAGTGTAAAATAAATTCCGAGCTGACGGGCATAGTCCTGGTATATGGTGAAAAAGTGTGATATACATACTAGCGCGCGCACACACACACGCACGCACACACTCTCACACTGAACTGTTTGAAAAACAGTTCTGTTAGACTCGCATTAATACGTTTTTAAATTGAAGCTATTCTCTAGTATCAACTGTGTATTTCAGTTCTACCACGCGGAATCCTTTTCCTTTACCATCATTTACACAGCAATACATTCACACTGAAATAAACAAAAAAATAATAATAAAAAATTTAGTCCGTTTTGTTAATTCGTTTCAATCTCCGGTTCTGATAATATTTTGAGAATAGCATTCGTTATTGCGTTAAAACGTGAAATCTGAGTTTAAAAAAGCGTTACGAATCCGTATGCGATGTTCACACTCAAATTTGTTCCATCCCTGTTCTACCTAGTTGCTTCGCTTCTGTTGTGGTGCTTCGTTCGGAAACAAAGCGATTTTGTAATGTCCTCTCTCTGGAATTCCGGTTATATTTCATCAGAAATCGATGNTGCTTCGTTCGGAAACAAAGCGATTTTGTAATGTCCTCTCTCTGGAATTCCGGTTATATTTCATCAGAAATCGATGCTTCCAGTAGTGAACACGGGCCTGTTGGGAGATGAAAAAACATGAAAGTGTAACTCCAGTGAAATAATACGGACAGCGCAGTGACCCAATGTGGACGTGTGTGGCGAAGCTTATTCGTGCGTGATGCAGAATGGACGAAAGTGATACGAAGCGGATACTGAGCGGTGATGTGCGAACATGGTTGCTGATTTTATCGACGTATTAACTTTTGTTTTCTATCGTTGTTCTGCCACTTGGTACACACTAACACTTGATGCCGATAATAAAAGTTTTCACGCCCTGTGTATACAGTTGGTAATTTTTGCCACGTTTTGTTGACGATTTGCACATTTTTACTATTATCAGGGAATTACAATTTTTTTTTCCTGTTCGATGTATTTAATCTTTTTTCTTAGTGTATTCATACAGTGGGGAATTCGCTAATCGAAATCGACATCGATATTTGTCTTCGTTAAAAAAGGCCTTTTCTAATTTTATTTGAAGTGATGGGCTCAGAACTGTGCGGTACGTGGTGGTGATTCTACTTGAAATACGAAATGCGTACTGGCTGCAACTAGTTCCCCGAAAATTGTGTATAACCAGTCATTATTATATTATATATAACCTATTCGCGGTTTCTTCACACTTTTGAATCAAACCTTTGAAAAATCACACTATTTGTGACTAGTTTGATTGTCTTCTGTAGATGTCATGTATCACAAGCGTTTTATACTTCTGTTTACATAAAAATATCTTATTTTTTATAAAATTGAACTTTTACTTATATTTTATATATAAAGTATAATATTTCCTTTATAATTAATATGAATTAAAACATGGAGAAAATAGGTGTGTTGGCAATACCTAGTAAGAAATAGTTGTTATGCAAAATATTATTATACTGAGTGCGCACGAATGCAGGGCGCTGTCTCTCTGGTGTAATTTTATTGATTCTGTTTAGCTTAGCTTTTTTTGCGTAAGTTGGATCCAACCGTGAATGGACTATAGATAACATCGTTGCTTAGTGGAACGCTTCAAATGTAGAAAAACTTATCAGAATTGTGGTTCAATTTATTTTTCTCATAGATTCGAAACTGTTTGGGGCGTTAGAGCAACAACACTGTAGTGAAATCTCAAAACATAATTTGAACTGTGAAATTAAATTTTTTCGTAATATTTGGTAACCTTTTGATATTATTTTGGTCTATTGTTACTATTTATTACAACATAATGTAGAAAGACCAGTAAGTATTGACTTTTCACACTGATTTTATTTGTGACAAGAAAGAACTTGTATATGGCGAAACAAATACGCAGTTGCTCAAACAAAGTGTTTTTTTAGCTAAACAAAATTATAAACGCAACAAAATGTATTTTGTTCATCTAACGAAGTATACTTATTTGTTTGATTTGATGGAACTCCGTTATTAGAAGAACAAAATCTCTCTAGAAACAAAGTATCTGTGTGGATGTAAATGTCGATAGACTTTTTGCTGTTGGTCGTGAGCTTTTAAAAGCCTTGCTTAGGAGTAACTTTTCTGTCATACGTACGTAATATCAGTATTGCCGTGAACCCGGTTAGTGTAATAATCCTTCGATCAAGTAAAATTGTGAAATTATCAGGGACATAGTTCTCTAATATTTTAGTTATTGTTCTTACGTCCACAAAAACAACAAAATGTAAAGGAAAGAAACTCATCGTCCACAGATTGAAACATTATACTTTTAATATGACGTAAAGACATCGAACAACTTTTCCTGCATTGTTGCTAACTTAACTGGGTATCGAGTTAAGGGCAGGAAAATTCTTGAACGCCTGAGAAATGTATTACTAAGTTTTTTGAAGGTTGATTTTAAATATGCTCCTCCAAGAGCAACCTTTACAACAATATTTTGGATATTTTGGTTGGAGAATAGCTTCGCAGCTAACTACACCTCGTACCCACCAATTTCATTGCGGCTACGTTCTTGCTGCATATTTTATAACGGAATTTCTCTGCTGGGAATTTATATATAATCCCCTGGCAACTTCTCCGAAATATTTCGGACGAGAATGTAGCGGAAGAGGAAAGACAGGTCGTTAGGTTACGGCTTAGCTTTGTTGATGTAAGATTGCAAGTTTTCTGGACTCTTTAGAAAATTCTGCCGGGAATCCACATTTTTCAAAATATCGCGAAAAGCACAAAAAAAAAANAGTTTTCTGGACTCTTTAGAAAATTCTGCCGGGAATCCACATTTTTCAAAATATCGCGAAAAGCACAAAAAAAAAAACCTTCCTTCACGGAAGTTCTGTAATCACTGTATTATATGTACATACAAGGTTCTAAATGCTACAGNAAAAAAAAAAACCTTCCTTCACGGAAGTTCTGTAATCACTGTATTATATGTACATACAAGGTTCTAAATGCTACAGATGTGCACATCGATGAGTCCATCAAAAGAATTTGTGTCTTAGTTGTGAGTAGTGACCCCCGTCTTCAGCGTAAAACTTATATTTAGTTTGTTACATGATTAACAGACTTTTAACTTCGCCCATACAATACCTTGAAAGGCTGTCAAGACAGTCATCTATATGCACCCGTCCTCTACTTTACAGTGTCAAAATGGCAGTTAACAGCAATGTAAGATTTTGTCATTTATTTTTCCTCTTTCTAAGTTCATTATTTAAGGACGCGCAGTAACTCGGTTGGGGGG
>NQII01000119.1:539374-589447 GCA_002778355.1 Clitarchus hookeri | reverse complement strand
GGGGGGGGGGGGATGCAGTGTTTGGTAGTTCACAACTTAGGAGTGCTGTACAAACTTGGTTTTTGTATGTTGCTAGATATTTAACAAATTATTTCCCCGTGATATTTACCGAATTCTCTGGAAATATATTTGTGTTTCCTCCGTAAATAGTCAATTCACGGTTACTTCCAACTTTTATGAAGCCCTGCTAAAGTTATACTTCAGGATATTCCTCCGCTTAACCGAGTCTAGAAAATTACACCAAAGGGACAGCGCACCGCATTCGTAGGCACTCAGTTTAATAATATTTTGTATAGGGACTATTTCTTACTGGACATTACCAACACACCTAATTTCTCACTGTTTTTATTCATATTAATTGTAAATGAAATATTATAATTTACATGTAAAATATAAATAAAATTTAAATTAAAATAAATATTCTGTAGCGTTATGTGAACACAAGTATAAAACTCTTGTGAAACATGGCATATTTAGGAAAAACCAAACAAGTCGTACATGGGGTGGTTTTTTTTTTACTGGTTTGATTAAAAAAAGTGTGGAGAAACCGCGAATAGACTACAGTTATTGAAGATGCGACAACCTCGGCGGCAGAAGCCAGCTGCAGTGCGGGTGACCGGGTCGCACGCGTCCTCGTAGACACATCACGGCGGGGATTGCGGAGTTGACGCGCCGGTGTTCGATACGGAATGGATCGCAACTACAGAGGGATTCCCGCCCCCCAGACGGCGGGATCAGCGTGCCGATTGTTAACGCATTAGCCCGAAGGCCGCACAATCCTCCTGCGGCCGTATTAACTGCGATTGCGAGTGCTGCGACATGATGAGGCGCCTACCGCTTGAGCTCGTGAGTGCAACCTTGCACGTGGATCACACGTGCGCCCGAAAAGCGTTTTACGTTTTCAATGCGTCCATTAGTTATTAGTCATTTAGTATATTCGCGGTTGCTTCCAACTTTCCTTAACCCCTGCTCAAGTTCTACTTCCAAGGATATTCCTCCGCCTATTGCAAACAAAACTTAACCGAGTATAAAAATCACACCAAAGGGACAACGCACCGCATTCGCGCGAACTCGGTGTAATAATATTTCCCATAATAACAATTTCTCGCTAGGCATTACCAACGCACCTATTTTCTCTCCGTTTTATTCGTATTAATTTTTAAGCAAATATTACAATTTACACATAAAATATGTAAAAGTTCAATTTAACCAGAAATGAGGTACTTTTATGTTAACACAAGTATAAAACGTTTGTGATACATGGCTTATTTAGGAAACAAACCAATCATGTCATACATGGGGTGATATTTCAAAGGTTTTATTCAAAAAGTGTGATGGAACCGCCAATAATACTAGTATTCTGTACGCGAGTTTAAGATGTCGCTTAACAACTGTGGTGCATAAACATCCCGCCAAACGGATTTGCTCCATTTTGTTTCAGAAAATATATCTATAACAGAAACTACTAAACAATATATTTTCTTTACGAAGGGGTCACGGTTGTGTAGTGGTCAGACTACTCGCCTCCCACCTAGGCGAACCGGGTTCTATTCCCGGCGGGGTCGCTACTTGTGTTTCGCATGTGGGAATCCTGCTGGACAATTCCGCTGGTCGGGGAGTTTTCTCAGGGATCTCCCGTTTCTCCCGCCCTGGCATTCCGGCACCGCTCCATACTCACCTCATTTCACCCTCATCGGCTCTCAAGGCACCGATGTTAAGAGTCGCTCAAACCTTTTCACCTGTGTGGCGGTCTTCGGCAACGAATTTTCTTGCCACAAGCTGCATAGTGCAGACGCACCTACCGCTCCTCCCTACCTGATTTAGTGCCTTATCACTCCCTGCTATCACATCCGCTAACATCGTAGAGAACGTTCGTAAACAAAGTGTCTTCCACACACTCGTGTATAGGAATTCTGCGTAACCACAACGTTTTCTGGAATTAAACACTGGTAATCTCCCATTGCAGGTGAATTATTGGAATACCAGCGAACTGTTCTGATTAACTATATTGAAAACCAATTATCTGCTAAAAAATAATTACTATGTTTAGTATAGTCAGCAAGCACAAGATGCGTGTAGGTTCAACTTAACGATTAGAAAATTTAGGGAGAGCTTATATCTTACAGCCTGGGTAAAAATAGGAATTTGTTCTGAAATGGTTCTTATTGCCGCTATTGTCTCTTTATGTTTCCAACAAAACTTTTGAATTATTTGATTTTTTTTTTACCAAGATAAGGTGTTAATAGCCTGTTTAAAGTTTTTCATTAATGGATTCTAGGAAATGTTTGAATGGAAAGAGACATTTAAGAACATGCGTTTACATGGTTTATCTTGTCGTCACGCGAGGAAGACATCCCCATTAAGTTTTCAACTCTTATTCGTAAACACTGTTATTAAAATGTTTCGGTGCAAAATTAAGTTAGAATGGAGCTTGTGTCTGCCATATTTTGAAACTGTGGTAAGCAGTTCCATTCGCTCCAGTCACAAGCGAGAGATCGCATCCGGGGCGTGCGTGATGGTATTGAATATCCAATGACGCAGTGACCAATGTATCGGCCCATCCCAACACCCTCTCTCCAGTCCACTGCAAATCCCGCCAGCCAAAGCCTCTGTTACCCCGCCGGGCTCCACATGCTAATGACCATTACTGCATGATAATCGCTTTTACTGGACGAGCGGCGCGCATGTTCCCTTTCCCACTTATGATTAAATCTAATGAAATTAACGCTTGCTTTTGCATCTTTTGTAAGTCCGCCTCCAGTTTTCTCTGCCTAAAATCTGTCATGTGTATTTATGTTGTAGTTGGGCCAACTTTCCACTGAATTTTTTCTTCCTTAGAAATATTACCTACGAGGACGTCTCCTTTCGGTTGTTATAGAGAATGTTCGGAAACTCGGTGCCCAAACTCCAGACATAGTTTCTTTGGACCAATAGTAACACAAAAGCCCTGTACAATTATATCTGGAAACGTATTTTTATATCAAATAAATGTGTTAAAATTGCGGCTTACAACGTCTGGAACACACGTGTACGATAAGTTGCATAGGAAGTAGACACGCGGCGCTGCGTATGCAGTAATTTAGTGTCGCGCGCCTACGACCTATGCAACTTGTCCTACACGTATGATCGCACCGCCTTGTTCTGCAGGCGTTCCAATGAAGCTATGTCTGAAGTTTGGGCAGTGAGTTTTCAAACAGCCTGTATTACTCTCGGGAGCTAATGATTTTTTTTTAACTTCACAGTCTTTTACTGACAGTACGTTTACATTTCTCAAGATAAACATGTTTGATTGTTGAAAATATCAGGTAGATTATTCCTGTTTGCTCAAAATTCCTTGTAAAACTGTTTTTGACCTGTGGTGCGCAGACCCGATTGCTTCTCAAATAAGACTACATACAGCGAGAAGCACCATATAGCTATTTTGTTTCTGTATTTCACTTTTAATAAAAAATTGAGAAAATCTGCCGAAATGAAATATCAGTTTACGTTGCCGGAAAAATAAGCAAAATGATTCATCGCGTTTTGTTGGGATTGTGACAAATTTAATAAATAAACCAATCAAAATTAAACAATTTACAATATTAATATAATTTCATACAAAAACTTTAGTTAAAAACGTTTTTATGATAGTTATGCGAATTCTAAGTATACGAATTATCAACAAATATAACAACATGCCCGGGTTCTCATCGTTGTCTTAGACACAGCCTAAAAAAATTGTGAATAAAGTTTGTTAAAACGAAGTGACTGGGGGAAATGGGTCGGGCATGATATGGAAGGGAGTAGCGGTAGCCGAAGTAAATCCAAACAATGACTGTACACTGAAGTAGAGAAACTGGATGGATAAGATAGCGAGATTAGTGAAGACAAAGTGCCAGCAGAACTTCGTCAACAAAAGCTAGGAACACGGCGGAATGGGAAGCCTTGGGAGAGGCTTGCAACCAGCAGTGAGGCGTTAATTGTTGATAACAGTAGTGCACATCCAGAGTCTACGGATAACAGTGAATTGTTTAGTTCCGCTTCATTTCTAGCCAACGGTAGCATTCTGTATGAATAGTGACAATCGAAAAAGTTTGCTTTTACACCTCCCTGTTTCTGCTGACTGGTATAGCAGCCTCTTTAATCGCTGCAGGTAAAAAATCTACGCGACGTTGCCTTGGTAATAAATTCTACATTTTCGTAGCGTAGAATTCTGTGAAGTTGGTCTTAAACACATCTAATGAAATTAACCAATAATATGACGACCATAATAAACCACCAATATTACGAACTTAGATGCGGGCTTGAACACGTAAAGACTAAGATAAATAAATGTTAACAAGTTGAGTTACTACAGTGCAAGTTGCAAAACTGCCTCTGCGTGTAAGTGCAGCTTCTGCGATATTGAACTAGCGTTGGTAGCGTATATCATATGCTAGGTTCATGCTTCAAGATTTCGAAAGGAGAACTGGCATTTTTGAATCCTGAGACCTAATTTTGTTTTTATAAATATTTGTTTTTGTTGTGACAAATTAAATAAAGACTTTTCTTAGGTGAAGTGAAGTGAAGCGATTTGGGAGGCTCTTAACAGCGAGGGGTCTTGAGAACCAATGGGGGTGATTGAGGTGAGTATGGAGCAGCGCCGGAATGAAGGGGCGGGGGAAACGGGAGATCCCCGAGAATACCCGCCGACCAGCCGCATCGTCCCGCACGATTTCCACATGCGAAACTCCAGTGACCCGTATTGTGTATTGAACCCGGTTCGCCTTGGTGGGAGGCGAGCAGGTTAACCGCTCAGCCACCGCGGCCCCACTCTTTCCTGTATTAATATACTTGTGGGTTTTTACAGTCCCACTGCGATGCAATGCACAGGGAGTAAGTGGAACTAAATTGCTGCAGCTAGAAAACATTGCAGTAATTTTCCCTAAAGTAACGAATATGTACTTCTAGTAATTTGAAAATAAACATGGTAATTATTGAAAAAATAACCCACCTACGTCGGGTAGGCACGAATCGGCAAGCGTATTTATTTTTCATAACGGTAAGCGATCCCTTTTATAGCGGTGGCATTAGCTTCATTTCATATTTTCAAATTATTTTACGCAAGTTAGAATGTGGTTAAATGAAATACGTTTGATTTCTTTTAGCGTTTGGTATCCCAGGAAGTTAGAAGGGAAAATCGGTAACATTAGTTGCTTTCTGGGCATGGAGATTATACCGCAATGCTTGAAAATTGTGTGACATTTTTGCTACTGAGGCAGAATTAGTTATGGCTTTACGAAAACTGTTATTCGCGGGGAGAGTTTTAACACTACAAAACTCTGCAGCCTCGAAAAGTGTTCGCAAACTGTGACGCGCCATATAAGTGGTAGTTAGCGTTAACCGCGAATTAAGCTAGCAGAAGCTTAACAACCATTTATAAACGTGCTCTTAAAATTCTTTCATCGTCTCCTTGGCATACTGAATAAATTAAGGCTAGTTACAGCCTTGAAAAATGACAGTTCGGTTGTGTCTGACGTGCTTACTGAATTTCCTTGTGTATGGTTATCCTCCAGTGACTTTGACGTTTAGCCTGTCGAGTACGTTACCGGAAATTAAATATTCGTGCTGATTGTAAGACTGCTTTGGGCAGGATTCTTATTGTCAGTTTGCTCTTGTGGAGAATAACGTTGTGAGCTTGGTTCCATTCATCGTCACGTGTCAGCTTTTTTTTTTTTTTGTCAAACCAGCCGTACGGGAAATAGAATGTATCAGGTAGAGACATTGCCAATCATTTTTGCTCCTAGTTATGATTGCAGACAAATACTTATACGTAGTTTTTAAAAGCAGCACATGTATCAGAATATTTATTTACAGTCCATTCACGGTAACTTCCCACTTTTCTGAAGCCCTGTTAAAGTTCTACTTCCAAGATATTCCTCAGTCTCATGCCAATGAAGCTTAACCAAGGCTATAAAATTACACCGAAGGGACGATACACCGCATTTCTTGCGCACTCACTTTAATAATATCTTGCAAAAGAACAATTTTTTTTACTAGGCTTTACCAACCCACCAATTTTCTCTCGTTTCTAATTCATGTCAGATATAAGTGAAATATTATAATTTATATTTAGAATATAACTAAAATTCCAATTTAACCAGAAATAAGGTTATTTTACGTTAACACGTGTATAAAACACTTGTGATATGTAGCACATTTAGGAAACAGCCAAAAAGTAAAACTTGGGGTGAAATTGCAAATGTTTGATTCAAAAAGTGTGAAAAATTTCGAATAGACTATACAAACTTATCGCGTGGTTTATTTAAACAATGCTGTCGCGGATTGCACACTGCAATTTATTTAAAGTGACGTGTTTGTCGCGACAAGAGGAACAGAAAATTATTGAGTTTGTTTGTCGGCACACGAGGACGGATTCACATACTGGCAACGTTACTGGATCACCCTTATGCGAAGGACTCTCAGATAGTAATTAACACTCAACGATGTAGTCACCGAATTACGAGTAACCTATTTGGAATCAAAAATGGCTCTTTGCAAAAGACAAATTAGTTTCGTTCGAGTAAACAGGACATTGTACATTGCAGCGTACTTCAGTTTTTTGTAAGTGTTTATTTTGTGTGTATTTGATTTGATTTGTAGCGTAGGGAATAAATCGCCCCTTCAAACTTTAAAATAAAGTTTGCGAAAACATATCATTTAAAAGTTTGTTTATATGAAACCCCACAAAATGGAATTTCCGGATGACTAGAGTAGTTACACGCGTATAACAATTTTTTTTAAGAATTGTGTGTGTCATTTTATTAATTAACTGAGTAGTGTGTATCGTATCGAAAGTTGGCATATTTGATTATTTAGTGTGCCAAAATTAATAAATTAAAAAAAAAAATTATCTGGAAGCAGTTTACCGTGAAATTCTTCGCGCTATGCTACCCTCATTACGGGAGCAACGGGCAGGCGAGCATAAAGCCATGCAACGTAGGGTGTCACATTGTGNCTGAGTAGTGTGTATCGTATCGAAAGTTGGCATATTTGATTATTTAGTGTGCCAAAATTAATAAATTAAAAAAAAAATTATCTGGAAGCAGTTTACCGTGAAATTCTTCGCGCTATGCTACCCTCATTACGGGAGCAACGGGCAGGCGAGCATAAAGCCATGCAACGTAGGGTGTCACATTGTGATTATTATTATTACTATCTTTAATTTGTAGTAATACTTGATTTGAGAATTGTAGATAGTATATTTCCAACAGAATCTTTTGGGGACATTCCACGAGTAGGCAGGAGGCGGAAAAATAGAGAGAATATTAGTGAAGAAAGCGGATATAGTGAAATTACAATGAACGTATTTTAAAATACTGTACAAGGCAAAATATTACAGTGTTCACTCTAAGTAGAAACAACATACACCGTCAATAAAATAGAATATACTTAGGATAGCAACACATTGGCTGTTTTAAAACCACACTTTTCTCTTAAGAACATTTAAATTAAATAAATAGTATACATTTAACTGAAAACTTTTGTGTGAAGGGTTGGAAATCACACACAGATACGATGCACGGTTAAAAACGTAAAAGTTATCGTTTCAGCCAACAATTTTTCATTTTATTCAATTATCGTACTAATTTTGACGATTTGGAAAATTAATTTGCCTGTAATTTACATTTATTCCATAAGTCGGGCGTTTAAAATAGTTCATAGTCAGTCATAAGTTTCATAAATAATAAAATAATGTTCTTAACTCTTAGGCATTGAAAGGAAAACGGAAACATTTCTGGTTTAATCACTAACCTAATTTAACAAAATTATAACAATGAAAGTATTTTAGTCTCATGGTACACTTCAGTGGGTGGGGCACAAACTTATATTATTTAGGCTATCCACGATAAAGTGAGCACTTCTTTAAACCCCTCTCATTTGGAATAATAGTCCATAAATATATTTTATTGTAGCCTTAGCCATTAACTTTGAAGTCCGGCGAAATATGTACACTGTGTTACTTATGTACATGGCAATATGTATTTTAAAAAGTGGGAAGGATAAAAAATGGCTGGTAGGAAAATATTAACTAGGGCCTCAAAAGTGCCCACTTTATCGTGAAAAGTTTATACACTCATATTTCACAAAAATTAGAATTCAGTTGGGAACATAACGTAAAGTGACGTAAGTCCAAACACACATAGTGTCGAAGTAGGAAAAACAAGTCGGTAACAACATATGGTAAGACCAAGGTAGATCTCACCAAGCTAACTATAAGCCCTCTTCTGCTATCGCGACCTGTTGATCCTAAGTTTAGTCAAACTTTACGAGTGATTTCAACACTCACCCACACTTTGAGGAGTCTAAATTATAATTGTCCAGTAGAGGACAAATTTTGTCACGTCATCTTTCCGGCTGTTCTTCAAAACCGTTATATTCCTAAACAGCGTTAACGTCTATTACAGAACCTTTCCCTTCACTGTCATAATAATTACGTTATAATTAATTCTAACTTAAATTATTATGCAAACAATATATGTTCGAAACCTGTCGGTGTTAATAGCGTTATACAGTACCCGATTGCATAGTAAAGAATTCAAAATATTAAGATTATATTATATGTTACGAATTGCCAATATAATATTGTTTGGCAATTCGTAGCATTGAATTATACACAAAGGTGTTACTATGATATGATAAATAAATTTCAAAGCAAAGTTATTGCTAATTTCTTACTACAAGAATCATTACTTTACTATCACAATTCATATATAGTCACCTGATCAATGCCACGTGCAAGACAGGCATGTCACTTTCAATTAAATTTCATAATGTAACGTCGTGGAATTGGACTGTTGATGTGATTATGTTTGTTTCAATAAGGCGCCGCTTCATTGTATTGTTTACTTATGTTTATTTAATTACTGGATACATTATATTGTTTTCACGTATTTTCTGCACCCTTATTTTTTTTCGTGTATTGACTGATCTGGATATGTTTTGAATTTGTGTAAGAGATTCTATGCATAATTCTAATTCGTTAGATTTTGTTAAGGTTTAGTAATTCCTCGTACTAAGAGATTTAATTTTGAGCTTGCTACGGCAACCGGGTGGCATTTCGAGTGTAAATGCTTAGAGCTCTCGTGATTCGTGTATGTTTTTTAATGCCACTGTTTGAATTTGTTTTGATCCGTTCAAATTTGTGTTTTTGAAGGAATCTCGCCATATTTGGATCGTTACGCAGACACAGCTAGCCTCAGTGAGCTGAAGCTGATAGGAATTTTATTTAATTGGTACTATAATGTCGAGTTCGAGCTTGTTCGGTGTGATGAAGACGTGTGTAAAGCTGGTAAATATTAGAGCAGTCGCCGTCCGCGATTATACACTGAAGAGCCAAAAACAAACTGGTATAGGCGTGCGTATGCAAATTACAGAGGTATGGAACCAATCAGAGAAACGCGATGCGTTCGGCAGCTAGTTCGGTTACTGCTGCTACAATGGCAGGTTATCAAGATTTAAGTGAGCTTGAACGTGGTGTTATAGTCGGCGCACGAGAGATGGGACATAGCACCTCCGAGGTAGCGATAACATTTGGATGTTCGGTACGACCATTTCACGAGTGTACCGTGAATATCGGGAATCCGTTAAAACATCACATTTTGGACATCGCTGCGGCCGGAAAAAGATCGTGAATGAACGGGACAAACGACGACTGACGAGAATCATTAAACATGACAGAACTGTAGTTATTTTTCAAGCATTTTGAATCTTCGAAGATTGATCAGTTTTAGTGTGAGATTAAATATCAAAGCAATCACGAGTGGAGCTAGCGTTACCAAGGTTTCCCATTCTAAAATTTAATGAATTGTATATACATTTCTTTTGCAAATTCTATAAAGTTATAATTTTTCTGCTTGTTAATTTTTTGCATTTTGCATTTTTTGCATTTAACGTTTCAGCTGTTGTGTATTTTTCTGTGCAGTAGTATTTGTTCATCGGCGTTATTGCTATGTCTACTGTAAATTGTTTTGTTTCTGAAATGTGTAGTCATTAGTATCGGAAGTTAATCTGCGCATCTCATTGTGTAGTGTGGATGAATATAAATTCACTGTGATAGTGGAAGCACTATAGTATCGGAAGTTAATCTGCGTATTTTATTATGTAGTATATACGAATAGGTAACATAAACAGTAATAATGAATACTGTAGCAGTTTCTCTAAAACATTTCCTGCGCGTTATGCTACCCGCACGTTAAAGTGACAGGTAGATTAGCATTAAACCACTCGAAAAATTTGCTGTTTAACCATATTTTGTGTTTGGGAAGGGGGAGGGGAGGACTAATACATGGTAATGCGTTGATTAAAATCTTCATACATTCAAAGAATGTAGATTTTCAAAAATTGTTATTTATAAATCATTTTGATTGTAGATTTCGCGTTAAGGCACCTGCCGAATTGGCATTTGAACAGCGTTGCAACTCGTTTGAAATATATTAAACTACTCACCATATTGTTATTGAGTTACTGAACCCACACTTCGGACTACTTTCGAATATCACATTCAATATTATATGAATTATAAACGCTATTTTTATTCCTTAAACACAGCCGTAAATTACCATTACGGGCAGTGGTGTATCTGAAAACGTAGCGATATGATTGGTGAAAAGCTACGATTTATGACTACATTGAACTTTTCTACAAACTTCCACGTATGAAGTGTTAGTGTCGCCGCTATAATTCGCATGACTCACGTTGCAAGACGAAAATACTGCGTGCCATTTATTTCGTGCTTCGCCGCCCCATAGGCAAAGTCATGAAGTTTTTAGAACTAGGTTCACAAATCTGTTGTTCTAATGAGCAACAGAGTTACCATTTTTTTTTTCAATTGTGTGTGTGGCGTCACGCATAGGTGTGTTCGGGGCAAAATTATGAAAGCGGAATATCTTGAAACGTGTTTATTTCAGGCCCTCTTGATTTTCAGCCAACATGCTGAATAAACTGTGACCTACCCACTTTAAACTTGGTTTTATTAATACACTGAGGACAATCCGCTACTAAATGTCTAGCTGAGTACATAGTAAACTACAGCCACTCGGAGCTGTAATGTCCCGTGGCAGACGAAAGTTGCGTGAAATATTTGTGAATTTTATATATTCTGTCCCGGAACGAAGTAAGTCTGTTAATCTGAATCCACCAATTTTTTTCCTTGTGAGGGCGAATTTCATGTATAAGAAATTTCTCCTTTCTCTTTCCTTGTTATTTGTTTATCCGCCATTCCTATTATTTTTAGTATTCTATTACTTGTGTGTGATTAAAAACTCTATTAAAATTGCTCTTAAATATGTCTGTCATTCTATCACACACAATGATAGCGGTATTTGAAAGAGAGAGAGAGAGAGAGAGAGAGAGAGAGAGAGCATACGAACATCACAATAAAATAAAATTAAAAAATTAATTCATTCTTAAAATGATTACTTTTCCCTGACATGTTCAGATCAATCTCGGCTGTTTTCATTATGTAAATATATACCGTTTTGATTTTCTCGTCATATAAATTCTATTTCTTTTTCATGGCGTTTTATTTTTCGGGAGGATACAGAACCGTTATGTATTTTCGTAATATTAAGCTTACAATCTAACGTGAACGCTTCTTCTGCGTGGGTAGAAAATGTGTAAAAACATGGCACTGTTGCTAAGGAAGGATGTGGCGCACCAAGGGACGACAGTTGGAACTTTCGCAGTTCCTTGTTGTGCCGCTAGATGCCACGACGTGTGCCGTATTTACCCTCTACGCCCCCAATCAATACCGTGAGGAAATGTGGAATTGCGTGGCTGGTATTCACGTGTGTGTTACCTGCAAAGCGAAGGGAGGGACGTCTCTGAGCCTGACAAACGTCACAAACACCGTGACACATTGTGACTGAATATTTTTTGAACACGCCTCTAGTCATATGGCGTCACACCGTGAATTTTCACATTTTGCGCCGACTTCCTGCTCTCTCTCTCTCTCTCTCTCTCTCTCTCTCTCTCTCTCTCTCTCTCTCTTCATTCTCTATCTATCCCCTCACTATTTCAATCCCCTCGCTCTCTATCTCTGTCTCTCTCACTCACTCTCACATACATACACACACACAGTACGCCTAAACATTTTACATGCTTTTATGTAGAATCTTACTCCTAAATGTTTTATACATCATATTCGGTACAAAATCACAGGTTTTCCGTAGATATTTCTGAACAGCAGCATACAGTCACGTTAGTGTCACAACTTTCATATTGCCGAATAAGGTGTTCGAATTTCGTAAAAACACGCCAAATCTATAATTTAAAAAAAAAAAACTGAAAATTATCTCACTCTTTTAACCGGACTATCTTTAAACGTAATATGGGCGTATCACTTATAATGTTCAGGTTTAATAATCAGAAAAGGGGGAAAAGATATTACTTAATACTATTTCATGAAAATGCCATATTTCATTTAAGCTCGTTATTTTAATACGTTCTCTTGATAGTGCTGAGAAAAAATCACTGCACAATCAGTGGGTTTTATGTATTGATATTTATAAATTGTCAGTGCATTGATGGCAGTAGTGCAAACGGAATTGTTACAAGGACTGTGAGTGGAGTATAATTATTTTTAATCTAATATTTGCCTCTGTCTTATCTTTATAGCAGAGTTGCTGGAACGTCTAGTTACGGTGCGAGGGGGTCTGTGTTTGAATACTTGCCGAAGCATGGNGTTTTTAGGTTTTGAGACGAGCTCTAGTGCAGTGTTTAAACCATCCGTTTTTTCTCCTGACTCGTAGCAGAATTGCTTACTTTGTTGTTGTTAAGTGTAACAACCAGGAGTTACATCAATTTATGCTGATGGACAGAAAACGAGCGAGACGCGTTTAACAGCTGTGGCTTAAGCGCCGATGGTGGTGAAGCGTGGGAGAATGCAGTGGTTGACGAAACAGGAGTATCCCGAGAAAACTTACCGTCTGACGGAAACGTCTGCTACGTTTCCCATATGCGAAAATACGGTATCGACGCCGCCGAGAATCGAGCCCGGTTTGGTGAGTGGTCTGACTATTACATGTCCGTGGCCCCCTTCAGAAAAACGTTAATGCTTTTGGCCAGTAATTGGAGTGTTCTCATGTTTTAACGTTCCACTGTTCCCGTCCCAGTGCGTTTCATTTGTATTTGATCGTGCTTCTCTGTATCTGAAGAAAAATGGAACGGACAATCTAAAGGAAACAAAAAAAAAAAATCGACACACACACAACTTATTCGGATACTTGGAACTCGGAATCACATGGCACAAATGTGACGCCTTATGTGGAATCCCTAGTAAAGTACGTGAAACGCCTCAAGGTCACGTCTGGCAATAAAAATCATTGCGACGCGCCCTCCTAAGGCTGCACTGTGCGTGCCCGGGAAGATGAATTTCTCGTAAATTAGATCTGTAACAGTGGGATGATATTACACGCGATGTAAGCCAATGGGTTAAACTACAGATTACACTTTGTATCTATTTTTTTTTTTCCTTTCCTTTAAGGAAAATGCGTAGTACGGCCATTAAATTGATGTTGTCAACCATTTTAACAATTTTTTTAAATATATGAAACAGGATAAAAGTAAAAAGTGGCATATATATATATATATATATGTGTACTTTTTACCTTTCCTGGGAAAAAATCGTATATGTCCAGAGGATTTATTTACTGATATATGCGTGTACGTGCAAACACTGGATTTACGGGCAATATTTTACTAGGGAATCTATTGAACGACCCTTGGCACGGCGGTTCCTGCGATGTTTACAAATTTGTCGGCGGCTTGTCACCCGCATTAGGCATTCTTCTTCCTACTTCTTAGTGGTGCTCAAATCTGACTGTATCCTCTCTGAGAAACATTCAGCTTTTTTTTTGGTTAATATGCTTTATTTAAACGTTTCAATAAAATAACGTTTTTGTTCGGCAACGTTCCTCACGGTATAGCATAAATAAACAATTGCGAGTAAGTTACTGCGTGCTTTGTACCACTACCTCTTTGCGAGGGTAGTATGCCAAATGACTCGACTTCCTTGGTTTTGGAAACCTTCGATAAATTTTCCTATATTTAGGTAAAGCGGGTGTATACGGCGGACAAAGTATAGGTGTATGAACATACTGTTCCCGCGCGCTTGCTAATGGAAGTTTATTGCGACCACGGATTATCTATAGCTCCCCTCCCTAAATTACATTCCAGTCTATGTGTGCGTTTGATTTGTTTGAGGTTAATTCTCCGAACCCCTCTAGTCGGGGTTTGGAGCTGTTTATTTTCTTTTGGCGCCGGCCTCATTCGAAATTCAGTCTGCTTAGTTAGTTTACTGATATGGGGATATACTTAATGGTTATGTTATTAAGGTGTGAGGTTTATACATATTTACAATTTTATATCTTTGTAGTTAATAATTCCAATTCTGTTGAAATATGCTAAAAAAAACATTTTTAGTTACTTAACTTTTTAACTATGGCTTTTTTTTTTTTTTTTTTTTTTTAATGGTTGTGTCACGCTGTTTAAAATATTTAAACTTGTACAGTGGCATACTGGTAAACGTTGTACGACTGCTTTTTGAAACGCGAGGTCGGGTAGGGAAACATGTCTCTTTACAGGCGTTCCATTCCACTGGATACTTTTTTATGTAGCAGAGTGACATAAAATATTTCGTTTTTTGTAATAAGTTTAACAGTTTATTATACATTTTTTATAAGTACAGACATATTTGCTCAAGATTTAAACCTAAATGATAAAGTTTATATGCCAGTACTTCATCCGTGCCCAAGTTTGGAGCAGAAAGAACATATTCTAAATGCATATTTTTCACTTGTATAACTTTACGTATTTCTTTATTTTAATCGTATTAAAGCATTTTAACTGGTCTCTATTATAAATGCCTTGTTTTAACATAAATGTATACTGAAGAGCCAAAAAAACTGGTACACCTGCCTAATATCGTGTAGGGCCCCCCGAGCACGCAGAAGTGCCGCAAGACGACGTGGCATGGACTCTACTAATGTATGAAGGTATGCAGGAGGCAATTCACACCATGAATCCTGCAGGGCAGTCCACAAATCCAATCTGCGCCAATTTGAGAAAGGGTTGCACGTCTGTCACGTTTAATGATTCTCTCGTCAGTCGTCGTTTGTCCCGTTCTTTCACGATCTTTTTCCGGCCTCAGCGATGTCGAAAATGTGATGTTTTACCGGATTCCCAATATTCACGGTACACTCGTGAAATGGTCGTACGCAAACATCCAAATGTTATCGCTACCTCGGAGATGCTATGTCCCATCTCTCGTGCGCCGACTATAACACCACGTTCAAACTCACTTAAATCTTGATCTTGATAACCTGCCATTGTAGCAGAAGTAACCGATCTAGCTGCCGACCGCATCGCGTTACTCTGATTGGTTCCATACCTCTGTTATTTGCATACGCACGCCTATACCAGTTTTTTTTTACTCTTCAGTGTATTAGGTAGAGGCTGTCACATCTTGAAGCATTAACTGACACAGTAAATATGCACCTAAAAGAACTGTCGACACATAAATCGGAGTACATAATTAAATTAAAGCAAGCGAATAAATAAGAAACAGGACTACTTAGTTGGTGAACTATGTAGCCGAGGTTCTCAGGCATTACCTTCGGCTCACAAGGTTCCGGGTTCGAGTCCTGACAATGCATGGATGTGCATGGGTTTCATATGTAATTTTGCCCCGTCCTTCCTTTTTCACGAAATGCTTATAATAATGTGAAATTTGTTATGCAGGTACTTTTATTTTAACTTGATACTTTGATCCTGTTCAAGCACAAGGACAGCAAAATTTTTTAACTACTGATAAAAGTAAAAAGCTATAATAATCTTTAGGCAAAGGGAGGATTCTTTCGCTTAAACTATATAATTTCTAAACTCGAATATCACGGTGATTTCCACTTTTTTAAATGAAGATACTTTTTTTTTATCTGCTGTAGTTCACTTCCCAATAATAGCCTAATAGATTTATATTCGCTGGCATTACGACTTTTGTCAAGTATATAGACATTCTTTTCTATTTGCGGCACTGTTTTGCGAAAACCAACCTTAAAGCCTTTTAGTAATATGATGTGGAAATTATACACCTACAAACAAGCGAACTATGAATACTGAAATAGTATGCGAACTGGCGATGCACGTATCGCAGCGATTGATCACTTTGTCAGTATTAATAGGGCCTACTGAAGAAGTCTATGCCCAAATTTATTAAACAAACAACGTTGCACGCGAAACACTGCCCTTTTTCACTCAAGATAGTGTTAATTTCCGAAATGTTGCCTTCTTTCTTGCTCACTTATGGCCACCCATTATACATTTGCGATGTCAACACAGCCCACTTTAAATGCCACGCCTTATGAAGTACGCTTTCTCTATACGTGGAAACCAGTTCGCGACGAATGTCACTTGAAGAATGTTAGTTTACTTGCAAGAAACTAATAACTTCCAGGATGCTTGTTTGTAACACTATATTTACGGTAGCCGCCATCTTGCAACTGGAATCAGCTGTGATACGATGTTGGCGGCCTTAGTTTTAATGTTATTCCTCTGGATAACCGCGGTTTATCTAGTCACCTTTGTATTCTACTGTTGAGTTACTATCGATTAATACATTTCCGTAGTCGTTGTTCCAAGTCATTTGAATTCGCGAACTTGATTAATAAAACTAAATTCATAGCTGCATGTCAAATTCCTGCTCATCTGCCATTACTTTGCTCGTATGCTTAATTCTGCGGGTCCGAAATCTGGTTGTTAAACGTAACATAGTGTCCATATGGTTAAATTTTTCACCCACATTTGACGACACTTTCATTTGATTTTTTCCCATTAATATCATATATTTATTTTAACACGGCCGCCGACAACAGAATATAAATGTTAGTACTCCAGCCTCATGTTAGGTTTTCCTGGCACCGAGTTGTATAGCTACTAAACCTGCAAGACTAGGAGCGTTTCCAGAAAGTGTTTCAATGGCCAATATTATCAGTCATGTATCAGCAATTGAGACAAGTTTTGAGAACAGACTTTGTTAAGTAAACACATCTTCAGATTAGTATTAGACTCGCGAAGAAGAATTCTCAACTGGATATGTTTTCACGATTTCGTATCTTGAGACTAGTTTTTACACTTCAATAGTTGACTCTTGAGACTATCGCTTATTAAAAGTCACTAAAATTTGTACCTAGAGCCACAAAAATCTCGTTTCACGTAATTGATGTCCACAGCTTACTTGATACTTGGATTTATGCACCGTTTTAGGTAATATTTGGTTACAGTTAAATACGAAAATGGATATGCCTTGTAATATACGTGAAAATATTTACTAGTTTTATGATCAATATCGATTAGTATGAATAAATGCAAATTTACTAACTGATAAGAAAATTAATTTACGACACATTTTTCACATGTCGCTCTGCATTGCAGTAATTATTATTTTNCAACCATTTTTTTTGGAATCATAATTTACGACCATACTAGTTCAATAATTTTAATGCCGTTTTTTTTAAGTAGATGGTATGTAATGTTTTACATTTCCAATTTTTTTTACCGGTATCTACCGATACATTTTTTAAATTAAGTTTATTTTACAAACCAGTTTCATATGTCAAATAGGTAAATTAAATCTCTGAAGACTTGGTACGGTGATATTCCGCCTTAACCGTTGTTAGAAAACATGCCAAACATCAGAACTCGTTGAACTATAAACAAGATCTCNATTTCTCCAAAAAAAAAAAAAAAAAAAAAAAAAGTCTGTTATAACCTTTTACTGTGCCTTTTCGGCATATTTGTGAACGTCACGTCACTTTCATATTATGTCTTTGTATTTTTCAGTAGAATTATTAATATTTCTTCAAAACTTTGTAGTTGTCAATATTTTTGAAATACGTTTCGTCTCATCAAGAAACGGGGAAAAATATAACGAAACACAAGGGACAGCCGAGTGCAACTGCAGACAAACGCGCTTCTACAGCGAAACAAAAAACCTAGATTTCTGCTTCGTAAGGCCCTTTGAGAGGATAGATAGAAAAAAAAGTGTCTCACAATCTAATATCACTTGAGAAGAGGAACTTGAAACTAATTTCAGCTAAGAACAGACTCGACGATAACTGACTACTAGTACACGTGAGTCTCAAAACTAAAAACTCATCTCAAGAGTGTTTCAATTGATACGATCTCAAGACGAGATCTGAGCAACGATTATTAATACGGCCCCGAAACTTAATCTAGGCTAACACAAGTTCTTCTTCATCTCCTAAGGTTGTGTTAACGCCACAAAAAGGAAGACGAACCAAGACGTGGACATCGTCAAAAATTAGTCACCAGATATTATCTGACTCCTGAACAATTTTAGATGAAAACAGGTTTACAAAGGTGACACCGGCAAGAAAGCTGCAACAGACATAAAATGAGGATGGNGGGGGGGGGGGGTGTTAACAATTAAGTTTTGAGAGCCGATGGGGTGAAGCGAGGTGGATATGGAGTTGCGCCGGAATGCTAGGGCGGGGGAAACGGGAGATTCCCGAGAAAATACGCCGACCAGCGGCGTCGTCCGGCACGATTCCCACGTGCGAGGATCCGGGAGTGATCCCGCTGGGAATCGAACCTGATTCACCTTGGTGTGTGGCGTGCGCTCTAGCCGCTACGCCATGTGGCTTCTCTGGTCTCAGATACTTTCCCAAAAATCTGCAAGAAAATGTGATTAACTAGCATGCCAGATGGTATAAGGCTGTTCACGGTAAAGTGAACCCTTTTGAAAGCCCTCTCATTTGGAATAATAGGCAATAAATATATTTCATTTTAGCCTAAGACGTTAACTTCCGAATGCGGTGGAATATACACACTTTTTGTATTACTTACATGGCAATATTTATTTTTAAAAGCTGGTTAATGGTTAAAAAATGGCTGAAAGGAAAAAGTAACTAGGTCCTTAAAAGTGCTCACTTTACCGTAAACTGCCTGTACACGTGTAGTTTCACGAAGTGTGTGTAGGTGCTGCAGGCAAAAAAGTAATTTTGCATGCGGAAAGTGCATGTCATCTTTTTTTGTGAGTGAAATAGCCTCATACCAGAACGGAATCACCCTGCAAAGTATAAAAATTTTCTAAGTACGTCGTATTTACATAAGTAGATTGTTGACACTGTTTCTATTTACGCGGTGTTCTATATTATTATGTATTTGTGTAGCTCAAATACTATTCCGTTGCAGTTAGTTAAAAAAAATTTCCTTAAGTATATTATGAATTATTTTTTAAATGTTAAATTTAAAGTCAGCAGATTATTCCCGACCTACCAAAGTATGGAATACCGCTCTGCCAGCTTAGAGTAATGAGCTGGTCCCGCTGATATGGGTATTAACATATCAAATATCTTATTTTAAAAGCCATATATACTATACACTTTAAAGTAATTTTCTCGAGGAGCGTTTAACTCGTGGATAATTTCGTTTTAGATATTCTTTAATAGTGTAAAACTGTAGATTTTTTTAATGAGGCATTACATTTAAAAACTCTGTAGTTCATAGAACAGTTTTCGATTTCATATTTGGTAGTAGTGTTTCTTGCAACCACTTTTGTTGATTTTGCCACTTCGTATTAAGGTAATAATCCTCGTGTGTCTAGTCTGAATAGCCTTCTGTATTCCAAGTTCACTATTTAAAAAAAACTTCTTGGCTATATAATGGTGGTTCTTAATAATACGTACATTACCATCGTTGTTTTCATCGCTATATGTTTTGTGAACTATGTGGCTAGCCTTTGAATTACCTGTCAGTTTTTTTTTTCAACGAGAGGAAGCTGTTAAATGCAAAGTGAGGTTTTATTGGATTTAATGCGTCACTGTGAATTGTCAGTATTTGCATTGAATTAGTTTCATTAATGTTACAGCGGTTTAATATTTTTGTGCATGAGACATACCATTTCAAACTAGCAGAATATTTCAAATTTCGCCCGCATTCTACATGAACGACATACTTATCTGTCTAATGAGTCAACACTGCCCCTTTTCTAGAAGATCTTAATCAGGTGTCGCTGGTACGTGTTGAGCTTGTGCGGGTTGAGAATGGGTGACAGTGGTTGGGCAGAAGGCGGATAAGAAACATAAGTGCAGATCTTTTTCTGCGGTGTACTACGTACATCGAGGAAAATAGGCAGTATTTAACTGCAAAACCAAATACGTATGTACGTAATACGGCCCGACGTGACGTGAAATTCGGTACATACAAAGGTTAATCTTAGTATTCCAAAAGACAATGTTCATATGACCACTTCTCGTGATTTTCGTTTCCCTTTACTTAACCGCACTTTCATTATACCTTACCTGGATATATCACTCATCATTCTTGCATGATACATGGTTAAAAAGAAAAACTGGTCTAGAACTCTTCCTAAAATTTTGGACACTTCATTGTCTTTATAACAAACATCCTCAGATATACAAATTTATATTTTATGTGTAATAGAGTGATGTTGCTGATGGAGGGGGTGGAAAAGCTAATGGAGCTTTATGCACTATGTGGGGTGTGCACTGTACATATTTTTTTTTTGTGGACTCAAATTTGAATACGAACAAAATAAATTAATTCAAGACCGTGGTTGTTCACCTTCTAATAAATCGGACGGTATCAAGCATAATTGCCGCAGAAACTATCATATTTCCATTGCACAGGCAAATAGTGTTTCGTGCGTTTTCTGTATTGTTCATTTGCGACTCTGTTAAAGTACAGCAAATACGGAAGGGTTCTTTAGTTTGTGAGTACAACAATATTTTTTTCCCATTACGAACCACGTTTCTATACTTTAACTGTGCATTTTCGTAAAAATTTGCGTTAATTTCAGGTAATATTTTATTTTTAGTACACTCGAATGTATCAGGTTCCTCACTAGATGCCGTGACAGTAAATAAACAAAACGACGAGGGAAAATAAAATCCATTATCAGAAAGAGAGTGTACATGAAAAAGTGTAAATCCCACTTATTTTGAGATTAGTAAGCCAATGGAAAGTGGTGTATTTAAAAGCACTTCTTTAGTCTCGTAAATAAAATCACGTGCCTTTCATTTACGCCAATCTTTGCTGTATTCGGATACTTTATAGTGGAAAGGGAACTTCATTACCTGATATTACTTTAAAGTTAGTCATATTATGTTTTATTGTACTTTTTAAAATACTTTTATAACGCTCTTCTAGCCCAGACTCTTTTAAATGTAGGGAGCACGGACCTTATACCATGGTTTATTTATAGAGTGTAATTTAACGCTCTTTTAAATTTCAAAATATATGCAATGTACAAAATAAAGTTTCAGCCACAAGGCATCCATAATCCGGTAAACGGAGCGAGACCTGTGCGTGAATTTGTACTTAGAAGTCAGAAAACAAATATAAATTAAACTGTAAGTGGAAAATGAACAAGATAAGCGTAAATAGCAAGACAGAGAATATAAGAATGCCTGGAATCTCACTGCTCCAGAATTTATCATCAGTTATTTAGTTCTTTATCTGGGCTAAGCGTCCTCTGTAAAGCGCATCTCGATACAGTACAGATTGTAGTGGAATCTAGGAATAATTACGCGTTGTCGCAGATTTGTAACAATCGATTTTCATTTTCTACCTCAGGTCGGTGTATGACTTAAATTCCAATCTGTATCACAACAAACTCGATCAATAAAACTCTCAGAAGCCACGCAGGATGGTGGAGTGGGTCCTTAATACAGAGTTTTACAATACACTGACTGGCAAAAAAGTGAAGCATTCAAGGACTTAATTTGGTAGACGTACGTGCCATAGCGGGATGTGTAAATGATAAGATTTGCAATTATACGTAAGGTCTATAACGGCCACCAGAGTTGTTCCACCACGATTATAGCGGTAGTTTCATAGTACGTGTGCGGAGCATCGGACAGTCATACAGTGAGACACATGTCAACGAACACACAAGATGCGTCGTAGACCCACTAGGCAGTATTGCCAGCACTTGGCGGAGTTTGATAGGGACCGCGTATAGGTCTGCGTTAGGCCGGGTGGACGAATCGTATAATTGCCAGGCATGTGGGGCATCCTGATATCACAGTGACCCGATGTTCGAATCAGTGTGATATGTGAAGGCGCTTATAGTCTACTTAAGGTTACTTCCAACTTTTCTAAGGCAGTGCTTAAGTTCTACTTCCAGGATATTCCTTCGCCTCGTGCAAACAAAGTTTAAATACGTCTACATAATTACACCAAAGTGACAACGCGCCGCATTCTTGCGCACTCGGTGTAATACCCTGTTTTATTAGTATTAATTGTAAATCAAATATTATAATTTATAAATAAAATTTAAGTTAAAGTTCAATTTAATAAGTAAATAAGGTATATTTTATGTTAACGAGAGTATTAAACGCTTGTGATACATGGCATATTTAGGAAACAAGCAAACGCGTAATACATGGGGCGATTTTTCAAACGTTCGATTCAAGAAATGTGAAGAAACTACGAAAAGATTATACACATGCCGCGAAGCTTCCGGTCGAACAAGACAAACCTCACCAAGTGTTGATCGCCGCTGTTTGTTGCGGCAAGCAACACGCAATGACATAACATCGACGCCTGCCGTCTGGACACAGTCACTAAGGCACTATACAACATCCCGTGTAATCTTGCACCATGTCTAGACAACTGGCATCAGACAGACTGCAGTTTCACCGTCTCATGTATAGCCTGCCTAACACCAGGATAGTAATGGCAGTGTTTGGAGTGCTGTAGTAACAGGGAGGCATGGAGTTACGAGTGGCATCGTATCATGTTCAGCGGTGGATATGAATTTTTCTTACGATATATTGTATTGAGGTCTCCGGTATATGAATTGTAAAAACACGCACATGTGTATAAAGATTACAATCTTGAAAAGCAGAAGTTTGGTTTTTCCTGAATTTTTTCCTGACTGTAGTCTGCCAGAAAATAATTCACCCAAAAATTTTACAAGATCCCTTGTTCACACGAGACTGAAAGCATTGAGGGTTTTTAAGCAGCTAGGGAGAAACAAAAGGGCAAAAAAGGTTTTACAAGCACCTTGTTTTATTTTGCTCGGATTTTGCCTTAAGACGCGATGTATTTCTTTATGTAAAGCTTAATTTAAGGCAGGAATCGTGCTGCAGCTTCTGAATGGCTGATGTCAGTTTTTCAGTCATCTGATGGTCGTTTGTGTTTCCCTTGTTTTAGTCGCAGGTCAAAACGTAACCGCTAATATTTATTGCGTATCTACGCAGTTTTTGTATATAATTCTTTTCTATCCACTGCACGTTGACAAACAGTAATTAATTCAACGCGGAGTCGAGGTGCTCATGAATTGCAAAGTCGTTAAGTAGTCGACGGATACAAGGCGACTGACTCTTCTGTGAATGCATTTCTGGTTCCTCCCCTGTTGCCGCTCACGGACTTCTCATCTTTTACCAGTATTTATTCGTGAACATTTACAGCTTAACATATTCGTATTTTTACGAGCAACTTTTTTTTGCATGTTTTGTTTGTGAGGTGTCACACAAACATAGCCACAGTGTTGTCCTCCTCTTTGTTCTCACAGCAACTACTAGATGTCGACATCCGTTGGTTTTTTTATTGTGTGTTTTTTAGAACTTCTCACTGTGCACAAAATAATTTATGGGCCCGGCATGTCTGCGGTGGTATTTTAACAACGGCTAACGACGTGGGGGTATGTTCTGTAAAACGTAAGCGTGTGAGTGAAGCTTTAAAAAAATTTGCAGAAAAACGCCTAGATTTTTTTAGGAATTCTTTAAACATAGTTGTTCTGTTTTTGAGAGAAAAACAATATGTTAGATTTATATTTAGTGTAAGAACGGCAACATGTTCAGTGGCAACAAAAATAGTATAACGAAGAAAATTTTATTATACTTGATACAGTGCTTCATTAAAAATGTTACGGAAAATAAATAATCTTTATGTTACATGGATCATAACTTAAATGGTAACACTTCTTATCCCGGTCGGTCCCGAATGCATTAACAATCTCACGTGTGACAATCGCGTGGTCTTTTCATTGATTGATTGATAAATTGTGTTTATTGAACAGGATAAATTCATGGAAGACAACAATGAACATAAATCAAGAACAAAAGATCCCACCCTAAGTGGCTCTTCCAGGTTGACACAACTTCTGAGAACCAAAAGACCGTGAAAACTACTAAAACCAGACAAAACTTAAACCAACTAAGGGAAAAATCAGCAAAAACTCTCATGGACAGAAAAATGATACCTTAATGCTAAGTTATTGCGCGAAGATGCGGATATAGCAGCAGACTGGAGACTATTACAGTGTGGAGCGGAAGTCTCGAGCGTTAAGGCTCGTGAAATTATATCAATAAAAATGCCAAATCGTGTTAAAAATAACAATACATGTTTTTGGCGTATTTATAAACGTTTTAACTTAAAATTTGTTTCGACAAAGAGTTGTGCGAAAAATCTATAAACNAGACAAAACTTAAACCAACTAAGGGAAAAATCAGCAAAAACTCTCATGGACAGAAAAATGATACCTTAATGCTAAGTCATTGAAAAATGGCACGAAAAAGTATGTAGCATAAACAATGACAGGACAAATAACATGGGAAGAGAGAATAGGACAAGAATAGTGTAATTGTTTTATAAGGAAGTGCAGCTCCTTTGGACCATATGTGTGAATAAGTATAACAAGAAAATGGTGGGAGCAGGGGGTTATAGAAGCCGGAGAAATAAAACGTAGGAAATAAAAGCAGTTGTGTATATGTGTTTCAAGGCATGCGGCGCCTTGAGGCCATAGGTGTTATGAAATGTGTAAACTGACAGTATTCCAAACAAAAGGGAATTAAAGGTTGGAACTTTTAGAAAACGAGTAAGAAAAAGGGGGAGTAAAGTTACAGGGCTTCGTGGTGCCGTGTTTTCAATCGCATTTTACAAAATTTTACTATATTTTACAAAATACCGCACTTGTGGTATTTTGGTGTGCGTTGTACTTTTGTCGAGCGTGCTTCTCGCAACTAGGGGACAACTACCTTCATGTTAGTGGTTATCATAATTAACCATTCACAAAGCAGAGGCGCTGAAACTTTCGCAAATGAGAATATTCACAAGAAGTCGGTCAGAAAGTCAGGCACTGATTCTTCGCTGTGCACATAAGCGGCTGCAAGTATTCTCCACGTGGAACGTTTTCTCGATCGTGGTCTCGGTATTAGAACGAGTAAGGTAGGTAATTCTGGTTCTACCACATTTAAACCTTCAAGCTAATATGGCATGCATCAAATTATTCTTTTCCCTGACACAAAAGTAAGAATGTTGAAATAGCTATCTGAGGCGTTTGTATTCGTTTTATATTTTCACTTCGTTCTCAAAATATGCAAATTACACTTTTGAGATTACAAAATGCAATATGAAATTCGAATGATACATCCGTGGTAACAAAAAAAAAAAAATGTATTTCCTTTGTCAAACAATTTTGTTACAGCGCAAGGCTAAACAACAATTAATACATCAGATCTGAAGAATCCATTAAAGTTGTGACGTAGAAAAATCATAACTTACCGACCTCAAAACTGCGAGTTGTCATTGTTATCACGGTATGAATTATTTCCCGTCGTGCTGTACAAGTATTGCGCGAAGATGCGGATATAGCAGCAGACTGGAGACTATTACAGTGTGGAGCGGAAGTCTCGAGCGTTAAGGCTCGTGAAATTATATCAATAAAAATGCCAAATCGTGTTAAAAATAACAATACATGTTTTTGGCGTATTTATAAACGTTTTAACTTAAAATTTTATTTCGACAAAGAGTTGTGCGAAAAATCTATAAACTTAAAAATATTGAAGTTTTTGTATTTCGGATTTTAAAGGAATTTCCCACCATTACCAAGGTTATTTTTTACACTACAATTTCATATCACCACGAATCAAAATATGCAATATGCTAAAAAATGGATAAAATAATTAGCCACCTCCCCCCTTCGATTACACCATCTTTAATTTACGGAAATTTCACCACAACATTAGTCACAGATTTTGTAGTTTATGTTAGCGATCGATATTGCTTTGCACATTTTCTAAAATCATTATTACTTGACTACTGTTGCTGGTATCATTTCTGTAACCGCCGTAATAAAAAAATANGCTTTGCACATTTTCTAAAATCATTATTACTTGACTACTGTTGCTGGTATCATTTCTGTAACCGCCGTAATAAAAAATTAGTAATTTTGTGCGGGCAGTTTCTAGTCAGAAATTAATAAAGACTTAACTTGATAAAACTTGAGAAGTTATTATTTATGGTGAGTCTTGCTAAAAATTTCATTAAACATTCTTAAATGGAACTTATGATAAAAAATGGTTAGATCCAAGATGGCGGGGACTGATGTTCCTTTAGNGGGAACTGATCTTCGTTTAGGCTGCGGCCGTGTACCCCTCCCCCCACAGCAGACCATGCTGAAGAGCAAGCGAAGTGATAGTGGTGACCCTCGGAGAGACGCCGGTGACTTCCTCTGGCGGGCAGGCCGGCCGGCGGCCACATCCTGTCGCGGGGCGGTCTGTCCCTGATGTATGGCCGCCCGCTCCTTCCCGCCGTACAGTCCGTGCCAGGACGCCGTCCTCCCACTGCGTGTGTGCCATGAGCAGGTCCGGTCACGTCTTCATACCGTTCCTAGAGACAGTGCTACACTACGTCACTTTCTTATTCATACCATAGACTAAAGATGAAGTAGGCAGATCTCGCTGGCTGCGCACAACCAGTCTCCGTGTCCCAACATTGAACTGTTTTTTTGCCAACACGACTAGCAATAACGGGGTGGATTGGATTTGAGGCTAGAACACTGACTAGTAAACAAATGCTTTGAGATGTATGTAGACTTCCTCTAACCAAATCCTAATGCATCTTGCTTAAATTCAAAATGATAAAAGTATTTTATTCGTATAGAAGTGCTTGTCTTTTTAAAAATTGAGATATAAACAAACGCGTTCATCACTGTTCACCATGTGATTTTGACAGTTGTGTTCCTTTGGGGTAGATCAATGTTGGGTACATGCGCAGAAGACGAATACGCTGTCTACCTCGTCTTTAGTCTATAATTTATACACTTAGATATAATGAAAATTTCTTCGTGTTTCTCATTGTTCAATTAATTGTTCTATGTGTTTCGTTTCACAAAAACAAATTCAGTGTAATTTTGTTTATTTAGCGAGTCCCTTGTAGCGCCAAATATACGGGCGTTTAAAATCGTGACAAACGTCTTTACTTCTCTTACCCTATCCGCCAGCCAGTTTTGAAGGCTTTCCTAGCAACACGTCGTAGTTGTAATAATTTGCGAGGTTCTATATTTTTTTCTGTACATGTTTGCATGGTTGACGGGAAGAAAATTTTATGTATATGCAGTATACGTAGGAAACTATTGTATTGGGTTTTACGTCGAACGACTTAGCACAAAATATGTCGCCAAACCCATCCAGTGCTCAAATTCTAAAGCATGCCATGGGTTCGGAAACCATCATTGTTAGCTCTCCCCGCCATACTAGTATAAAATCTTGGCGATATCTGCCGCCGAGAACATCTGTACGGATATTAATAGAAAATTGACAAAAAAAAAAACACTTTATGAATACACAGCTTCACTGAATTTTCCGTTGTCTGCTAAGCGATTAATAGAAAATTTGCCCGTTTTCACATTTCCGCAGGTACAAAAACGTAGAGTGTTGAGGACCTACAGAAGAAAAAAACATGGGTGCGTGTACTTATGTAGGCGCATTAGAAGTTATAGTTCTTTGGCATGACTAACTAAAATAAAATTTCATTACGTATGCAAATAATTTATGTAAGTAGGAAAACGATAAAATGACCTAAGAGAGACATTAAATACAATTAGTAAAGGTTTGATTAAAGAACATAATTAAATACTTACACAAATTAACCTCAAATACTTGCAAAATTTTATTATACAATTGTTGTCACTAACAAATTCTTGTCTGCACAATGTAAGTCAAATTAATAAATAATATATATATATATTCATAATGAATTACTAATATAAATTAAATGTTTTTCAATTTGCTTATTATATGAACTGATTTTCTGTCGGATTTAAATATAACCACGTGCTATGTTGTGTACCTTGCGTTTGTATACAGGATGATTCTAAAATCATGGGACAAACATTGAGGGGTGATAGAGCTCACTAAAACAAACAATTATTGTATAGGAATATATGGGCGAAAGTGACGCGTTGAGGCACAAACAAAAACATAACACATTAACGGAAACATAAAATGTTAATTAGCAGCATACTTAACGAATGATTCCGTACAGAAAATGTTAAAACCGTTGCTGGAAATGCATCCAGCAACAGTCACTTATGCTTGGCGACCTCTACATATGGCGTGATTGGCTGACAATGGTGGCGATAGTTGAGGACAGTCAAACGGTGCGCCAGTGACCTGCTGCATCAGCGAACAAAGCATTTGCGCTTGAGAGTTCGGCCGTGATGGGTGATTTTACGAATAGCGAAAAGGCAGACATGCATCTAATGTACGGTGCTGCTAATGGCAACGGCGGAGCAGCGCTATGACTGTATCAGGAACGCTTTCCACGTAGACGCATGCCGAACCACAAAATGTTTGAGTGATTACATCGGCAACTGTCGGTGGTAGCAATTTTGAGCAATTATTATAAACCTTGCTGTAAAAAGACATTTAGCGGCAACGTTGTAAATAAACAATGTGTTGCATTTCATGTGTTATTTTTGTGTTTGTGCCTCAACGCGTCACTCCCGCCCATATATTCTACAATAATTGTTTGTTTTAGTGAGCTCTACCACCCTTCAATGTTTTTCCCATGATTTTAGAATCATCCTGTATAGCTAGACGATACGCGCATGGGCGTTGGGTCATACCCCTACCACGTTCACTGTCGTGCGCGCGCAACTACACGCGCATGCCCGTTGGGCCATACCTAACGTGACCATACGTCCCGTTTTGAACGGGACAGTCCCGTTTTTCGGCACTCTGTCCCGTTGTCCCCGATGAAAGCTTCGGGACGCCCAAATGTCCCGTTTTTATCAAGCGAGCAAAAATATTGATTTACTAATCATAAAAATAATTTCAAAATAGTAAATTTACCTTACAAATTGAAACGTTCCCTCCCTCCTCCAACGCAAGCCCGACTCTCCGACGCACGCATTATTCGTAGATTGTTCTCCAGCATGAGCGCACGAATCTGTCTACTCATGCCTACTTACGAGCTCGATTTTCTGAACGTGTTTTTGTGAATCGCGTAGCCTAAACGCAAATGTACGTTTAATGTTAACTTACAAACGAAAAATCCGTACATTTAAAAAAAATACACTCAGTCTCTCTCGGACGTCAGATGTGAAAAATGCCGTACTGAATTTAGTTTGGCCCAAGGAGGTGTCAGTGACACTGAGCAACATTTAAAATCAGAAAAAAACTGCCACGAATTTTACTCCTACTTAAAATCATCGCCTAATATAAAAAAAAATTTGTTCTTATGAAAAATATATATAAAAAAACATAACTAATAAACACGTTTTTTTTTTCAATCTACCTACTTGCAAATGAAAACTGACAAGTGTCCCGTTTTGAGAAGGAAGAAAAATGGCCACGTTAGCCATACCCCTACCTCGTTCACTGTAGGGGTATGTAGTATGCAACTTCCGTTGCACACTAAACTCCCTCAACGCGCCAAAATAAGTATAACTTAAAAAAAAATTGTGTAATATTTGATGTTGTATACGAGCCCCGTTTGATGGAGCAGATGGGGCCTAAACGATCGTGTACCAAGGAAATTTACTGACAGTAGAAGTATTGTTACTTGTTGACTGGTCGTCATATTGGAAAGAAAGGAAACTGATTCAGCGTAAATCGTGTGTTACATTTCTTCCATAACAAATGTTTTATTCAGCTTTGTAAATCTTCAAACTCTTCGTTACTACTGAACCAGTGGATTATGTTGCAATACAAATCGCCAGTTTGAGACGTATGTGGGGAAAAATAGACGCGGGGCTGAGCTTATTTTAATTACCATTATGCAGTATGCTAAGGTGACTTACCATGTGTGTTCAAGTGAAATTTCTTGGCTACTGAGAAAGGTGAATTAAAGTTGTGTGGGCATTGACAGACGTCATTGGCGAATTGTTGAGTAATAAATTAAAACAGTTTGGTAAATTAAATGTAGTGGTGCTATAAGTCGGGAGGTTTCCCGGATGTGCACTAGGGTATAGTGGCACTGCTGCTGTTGTTACAAGTGAAGGTCGCAGAGCATGGGGCGGAACGCTGGGTCGTAGCAGCGTCGGCCGAGCTTAATTACGTGGATGTCAGTCCGGTGAAGGGGCTGGGCCCTGGGGTCTCGATGGATGTACGGCTACTCGGGTCATCTGCCTGCCCAGGGGTGGCCAGTACACCCTGCTTCAAGGTGCCGTGTCATGCTGTCCCGCTGGCGTCTGCGTATCTGCGTCGTATCTGGCAATGCGGCAAGTTACAGCGAGAGAATAAAGATTTGGAATCCAAAGTTAAGACTGACCGGCAAGAGCACACTCTCTCACTCTCTAGTGAGGTCCTTTGTTTTTTCCCCCTCTGGTGTGTTGAGTTGATTTGGGCGGCTCTTAACAACGAGGTCTTTAGAGCCGCTGAGGCTGAAATGAGGTGAGAATGGAGCAGCGCCGACATGCAAGGGCGGGGGAAACGGGAGATCCCTGAGAAAACCCGCTGACCTGCAGCATCGTCTGGCATGATTCCCACTTGCGAAAATCCGGGAGTGACCTAGCAAGGGGGCCCTTTGGTGTGAACACTCTTTCTCACCCTTTGCTGAGTACAATCTTTCTCACCCTTTGGCGAGTACACTCTCTCGTTCTTTTACGAAAGCACTCTTTCGTATCATTTGGGGAGAGCACTCCTTCTCACTCTTTGGCGAAAACGCTGTGGCTGTTTCTCACCATCTGGAGAGAGCACTATTTCGCAGCTTCTGGCGTGAGTCTTTTTCGTGTTCCTCACATTTTCGTTTTCTCCAGTAGGGAAGATTAAATTCCTCGAATGCAAACAGATGAATAACATAAGAGGGGAAACACGCAGAAAATGGTTTAAACGATGAACCAGCTCGTCCCCAAATGGACTGCATTTACCTATGAAACTTCAAGTTGTGGCCTTATTTTATTGGTGGCAAGTTTGCAGCCCAAATTCAATGCAGAGCCCTATACTAGTTTCGCAGGAATTCGCCCAGAATATTTTAATTTGTAATACGTTAAAAAATTTAGTTTTCGGTTTTTTTTATTTTTTTTTTAAGAACTTTAAAATAGTGTTCGCTATAAAGCGTTATCTGTTAAAAGAAGTATTCCNGGTTTTTTTTATTTTTTTTTTAAGAACTTTAAAATAGTGTTCGCTATAAAGCGTTATCTGTTAAAAGAAGTATTCCGCCCTAACCTGAAGTGTTCTTTATTTTCGTATGAAAACAGATTGCGCACACTTGAAACAGTTAGTTTTATAAACGTGTATAACAAAAACACTTTTATACTTTGAGCCGTAATTTTTTTTTGTGTAAAAGATGTGATACAACTGATGCATTTTGTATACCAGTGACACTTACTTGTGATTATGCTGTAAGGAAGGTTTATTATTTGTGTTAGAGAGCTTTGGGAAGAGATTTCTGGCAAGTAGATAATGCCGCACTGCGTAAAATAGCATTTATTGGCTTCTGTTATGATTACTTTGACCATCTTGCTGTACTTTTTCTGGCATGACGTTTAAGGGGCCCCAACATGTTCGTAAAATGGCCTTGTGTGTATATATATATAATATATACATAACGCCGTTTGCGAGACTGTGGCAGTCATGCATATATCCATCTTCTCGCTCTTTCACGCACCCGCACACACAACACACAGACACACAACTGTACAGACAAGTCCAGCACTTTACTATAGCTCATAGCGGCCACCGAGTCACAGTCGCCAACTAGGTCCGCAAATCCCCCCATCCGCCCATGGTCAAGTTGTTACCAACCACTTTTACCAACATGCATGACGGATATTAGTGAGCGTGTATGAAGCATATTATAAAGCAATGCTTGATGCTCTCCCATCCAGTCAACGCGCTTCAACAATTCTCGATGACTATTACCAACACCTGAGTTTGCAGAAAGAAACATTACACATTTGCAATGGATAAAATAATTTTAATTATTAATAGCATGCATTATTTTTCAAAACTTTACTAATGCCTCAGATATGATGACGTGTACTTTGGAAGGGTCTCTCATACATGTGACGAAAATATTCTTCCTCGACAGAACTCAGAACTAATTATAGTCTGTACACTGTCAAATAAGCACTTTTGAAAGCCGTGCTTAAGATCTACTTTTCTCGTCATTCTCTAACCTTCCGACACGTGTAAAATTTACATTGCCATGGGCCCGACCACTTTTTTCGTGCGTCAGACAAGTGAAAACGTGACATTGTTAGCAACGCAAATGTGTTGCTAATATGCCGATCCGTACTCTACTGTGCATAAAGCGAAAATCACGACATTTATTTAACATAAATGTAAACATTACCGTTGTAGTACAAAGTCGAGACTTGGAACTATTTTACTTAATTCGCTACCAACTTAACTGGGAGCCTGTATCCACACAGAGTTATTGGCATTTTTTTTTTCAAAAGTTGATTTTAAAAGTGGTTACTTTACCGTGAACAGCATCTAAATTTTTGTTTTAAGGCAAGGGCATTGCATATTGCGTCACCGTAGTGCCGTATGAATTTGTTTATGCATGAAAATATGCATCCATATACATGCGCACCTTGACGCTTATATCTAAGGCCTTGTCTACTTCGGTAACGTGTGGCGTTTGTTTATTTTGTTTTCCCGACAGCCTGAGGTATGGATGATCGGATTTCCTGACATATATTTTTATATCGCCAGCACTGCGGCATTATAAATTTGTGTCCCTTCTTTGAAACTGCCCATATATCTTTTTGTTTGCATTGTCCCGAACAGTTTGCGTTGTTCCGAACCGAAAAAAAACAGTGGTTCATAAATCTAGCGAAAGCTTTGACCAGGAAATAGGCTAGCTTCGTTCCTTTTATTTGTCGTGCATGTTTACACGGACGTACTACTTTTTCACACGTGACGATGTGCAATATAATGGGATAAGAGTGCCTGTATCCGTGAAAAATCTTGAACATTAAGTGTATATTTACCATGAGCCAAAAGTCTGAAAAAGTCTGAAATCGCATCAAATACAAATTTTATTTTGATTTTATTCTTAGATTTTTCTGCCTTCCCTTTTTGCCTTTAGTAAAACCACTACGTATCAAGTTTGATAGCATTTGTTAACGTATTATTGTCACAAGTTGTAAAGTTTGTTCTCATGCTTCCCTGAAATTTGATGTTACTAGTTATTAGTAACTCTTTAATAACTGGATTCACAGTTCACTCTATCACGTGGTGTTACTCGGCCAAATAATAATTCACAGCGACCCTTATAAACTTTTAAATATTGCTATATTTGTATGCAAGTCTATGCTTATAACAGGGCTTAAGGTATACTTGTCCTTATCTCCTTGATTGTAGTCGGAAGTGATGCTTGTGATATAAATGTGACGTCTTTTTTCTTAGCAGATAGGAATTGGCAGACCTCTATGCTTATAGGAATGCTTAAGTCATAATATACCCTACTGTATGTTCGATGGCGGGAGTGATGCCTGTGATATGAATTTGATGGCCGTAGCTTCGGTGGTTTAGAAATGTCGGGCAACTATGCTTATAAGTATGCTTAGGACATACCTAGCCCTGTGGTCCTTTCCGTTGTCGGGGGTGATGCTTATGGTATGAATTTGGTGACTGCATCTTAAACAGTTCGGAAATTACAGCCAACTATGATTATAAGTGGGCTTAGGGCATTGATCGCCGAGCATGTGCATCGCAGTGCAATTGTGTGTTTGTATGCATGGCTGCATGTTACTTGCGAATGTAGTTGTCAGCGTTCATTCGGACCGGAATAGGCATAGTACAAATGCTATTATTTTTTATCTATAAAAATATAACTTTTACACATATACAGGTGTGTGTGCGTGCGTGCGCGCCTCGTGGTGCCTGCTGTTTTTTCCTATGTGTACAACCGACATTAAACATGCTCTTATTTTCCCGATGACAAGCTTTTTGTCTGGGGAGTGCATAGGCTGATGTGGGTATTTACTTAATTTCTTCTCCTAGCCATTCAATGGTGATTCTTATGTAATGTCATGGATCTGTCCAATTTTTTGCGATTGCCGGGATGGTAATAACTAAATATGTATTCGAAATTAAACATCCTCTTTTCCTAGATGTCTCAGTAATCATTTGGCATAGGCAACCGAAGGGTGATCGGAACGATCCCGCACGCCTACTGCATTTTGCGAGTTCACAAACATCTAAAAATAATTCCCAGCGCTCCTGGTGACCACTGTTTGAACTCACCTCCTCTGTGATAGCACGTCCCTGCAGGCGACGAGTGAACCAGCCAACATACAAAATGGCCGCATCGATACCAGCGCTGCTAACTGCGAACGGTAGAACTTAGCACACTCTGGTGGCGGATGCGATAATTAAAGATGGCTGCCTACGGCTGCTTACTGTTGTCGTGTGCGGGAATTAATGATATTGGGCGTAAAACGCAAGAGAGAGAGAGAGAGAGAGAGAGAGGATATGGAAGGGAGACAAGTAGGAATGATAGAAGGCAAGAGAAAAAAAACCCAGAAGTAATATGAGAAAACCAAGGGATAGAGCAGGCATGGGCGGGAATCCAAAATGGCTGGGACGAAGGCAAATGGCGGGGTGATTGATGTGTGCGCGTTTAGCATAAGTGCTATTAGTATATGTACAGTTACCATATATGTGCGCGTGATTGGTATTGCTTTCCTAGGATATGAGTACTGGACATATGTCTTAGAATATTTGCTTGTAACAAGGTAGTGCATGAAGTTGCATGACGGGGCAATGAACGCGAACATTCTTCAGAGAAGGTGGATGGTGCTGGTATGGAATGACGGAGCGTGAAGTGCTTGTAAATGATTGCTCAATCCGGCTAACATTTGCTCTATTTCCGCTGGATCCCGCCGCATTGAGTAAATGCCAGACGCATTGTGCAAAATGCATTTTTGCGGCAAATTTCGCTGGTTATTTTGTGCGGTTTTGAGGGAAAAAAGGAAATCCAAGATGGCCGTCGTGGCTCACCGGCTCCCCAGTTGGCAGCTAGGTGACGGGGAACATATCTTATAACTACTAGAGTTGTGTTGTGCCTTATTTGGTGCAATACCAGTTTATACATTTTGTAGTATTTGTTTATGTATTCCTTTTCGTAGATAGTAATTGTATCTACGGCTTGTTTTCTTTGCAGGAACAAAACTGAGAAGTTCCTACTATCATTTTATTTCTGATTTTTAAGTCGTTTACCGCTTAGTAGTGTGTGTAGCAGTCCAGTTGTGAGATAGAAAACCAGAAGCGAAAAAACGATAGTTGTCAGAAACTTATCTCAAATATTTTCTGCAGAATTTCCCGTTTTTCTGACATGTGTGTTGTAATAGATGAAACGTCAACCTCAGACTTGTTCCTTTGTGCACAGAAGAAATAAATTCCAGGCGTTCCTTTAAAATGGATTATGGTCGTTAAGTGGGACTTTATCACGTGTATAAATCTGCCGCCGCAAGACGGAGTCGGATTTTCTTTGACCCGCCTTTTCCGTGTACTATCATTCACTACCCATGCTCCAGATAAGGACAAATGGCCGGCACGTTTATAAAATCCACCTTTTGTTGAGAGACTCTACCCTGTCGGATTTATAGTGGACAATATTCTTATTTCATTTTACTGTTCCAAAAAACACTTCCCACTAACAAGTCAGTCGTGTTTACACTATTGACTTACGTTTCACGTATCAACAATACATAGGGNAAAAAACACTTCCCACTAACAAGTCAGTCGTGTTTACACTATTGACTTACGTTTCACGTATCAACAATACATAGGGAACATTGGTGTTATTGGAGGCTTTCGGGACGTAGCATTTAAAATTTCACTGGCATAATTTACATATCTGGATGGACAGCGTTTAGATCGTTACATTTTTGAACATTGCGTAACTTACCCACTCTTAAGTAGTTCTGATAGGTATAGTTTGCTAAACATATATATATATATANTTTTGAACATTGCGTAACTTACCCACTCTTAAGTAGTTCTGATAGGTATAGTTTGCTAAACATATATATATATATATATACTTTTCGGTTCATAACTTTTAAATGAATACCCCTTAAAATCAAATTTATGATGTAAGATTNCATATATATATATATACTTTTCGGTTCATAACTTTTAAATGAATACCCCTTAAAATCAAATTTATGATGTAAGATTAGACATCTTTTCTCAAGGCATAACTAAAACAACGGACACGGTTAAGCTTTGCATGTGTGTACCGCAGTGCAAATGTACAGACATGTATAAAAACCAGGAATTTAAAAAACGAGCCTTGTAAATCTCATATCTTTTTTTCAAATGTCTCCCCTCTTAGTTTTTAAGTAATATGTTCCAGCCGTTTTTTAAAATAGTAATCTTTTTTTGTATTTGCTGTTGTGTTTTTATTTGGAGAAAAAATGGTAAAATAATCGTTTTAACAGGTATGTCGCTGCAAAAACTATGTGGCGTATGTAGCTTATATAACCTTTTAAAATTTTAAAAATAAATCTGAACTTTTTAAGTATTTACATTTTTGACGCTCTTGATTATAGACTATTATTATGAATGGTGTACATCGTATTATTTTAGTATAATACTTTAAATAAGAACATTCCAATTCAAGCTCTAATAAGTCACGTTGATCATTACAATATTTTGTTTCATGACTCGACGGAAAATTAGCAAAGCGATCGCAAAAGTCTACAAAATTGGCCTGTAAGATGCATCTTCNTTTGTTTCATGACTCGACGGAAAATTAGCAAAGCGATCGCAAAAGTCTACAAAATTGGCCTGTAAGATGCATCTTCAACCGTAAGTTCAGCAACACTCTTTCAACTCAATCTACTCCGCATAAAGAAGTGTTTTGAACCGGAAATACTTTTCTTGTTTGTTGAAAGCTTCACATTATTCACATATTTTTTGAACTACATTGTGTAGACATTGTATAGTATCAGTTTTCTTTATCTACAATAAATGTCGCGTGGAAATTATATGTAATTATACAACAGAGGCAGCGACTGATACAAGTGAGATACGGCTTGGCTCAGACTGCACACAGTCTTGCGTCACTCATTCATCATCTCAAAAAAAAAAAAGCAGGATTGGGTTACTATAGCGACAATATTACTTTTTTATATATTTTTTCCATAGCTTTTCCGGGCACTAAACAGGTTAGTTAAAAAGCTAAGTATCGTTTCCTTCCCATTGTAAAAATTTGTTTAGTTCAGGCTGCCATTTTACTACTCCGTTATTTTTAAGAAGACTCATTTGACTACAGGTATTTTTTAGGCTAATGGCAGGCCCTTTCTGTGATTCCAGTTTTATGATTACATTATATGAAATTGTATTGAAGAAATTACAACTGTTTATGTATAAGAAATGCATTCTTCGATGGGAATACAAATATTACAGGGAAAAAATAAGTATTAATTAATAGATTCATTAAAAGTACACGAGCGTAGTTTTGTAATTTCACGCTACTACCTTGCGAACCTGAGACAGCCCTTACCGTACTTCAACTGGTTTGTCTATGTGAATGATAAATGACTGTAAGGTCGGCCTTTATTCGTGTATCACATGCTTTCTTGTTACTGAGGTTGATAACGCACAATTCAGCCTGCTTAGCTGAAGAAAGAAGTAAACGGTAAGTCAGTTATTTGTAGCATAAGGAAAATTAATAATTGTGCTTTGTGTGTGCACGAACAGTAATTTCATGCCTCTCTGTGGTTTTCTGAATTTTTGCATTTTTTTTTTCTGGACGTATTCAAAATTATTTCAACTGAAAAATCACGTGAACGAATGTATTGTGGTCAAACACAGCATTGTATATTTTGAGAAATAAAAGTGAAAGCTTGACTCGAGGTAAGCGAGTCTTAAATGTATATTAATCGGACGACTTGCACATGAACAGATGGTAAATAAGTTGCTCATGTGTAATCCTCAGGCTCGTAACGTAGGGACTACGCCATCTTAGCTACGGCGCGGAGGGACGTGTGGGAACATTCCGCGTAGCACCGGGATTGTAGGTTATTAGCATGACACGCGCGTAACATATATGGCAGACCGCACCAGGATGCGCCTGTAGAGGCCTCCGTCAAACATCTCCGCTCTCATAGTCCATACTCCATACTCGGATACTTCATACTTTTCTGAAGCACTGCTAAAGTTCTACTTCCAGGATATTCCTCCGCCTCATGCAAAAGAAAGCTTGACCAAGTANTGCGCCATCTTAGCTACGGCGCGGAGGGACGTGTGGGAACATTCCGCGTAGCACCGGGATTGTAGGTTATTAGCATGACACGTGCGTAACATATATGGCAGACCGCACCAGGATGCGCCTGTAGAGGCCTCCGTCAAACATCTCCGCTCTCATAGTCCATACTCCATACTCGGATACTTCCAACTTTTCTGAAGCACTGCTAAAGTTCTACTTCCAGGATATTCCTCCGCCTCATGCAAAAGAAAGCTTGACCAAGTACGGAAAATTACACCAAAGGGACAACACACCGCATTCGTGCGCACTCAGTTGAAATGATATGTTGCACATGAACTATTCCTTACTAGGCATTACCGACACATCTATTTTCTCCCTGTTTTTATTTATATTAATTATAAATTAAATATTGTAACATATATGAAATGTTACTAACATTTAGTTTAGTAAAAAATTAGTTACTTTTATGTTGACAGAAGTATAAAACCCTTGTGCTATATTACATATTTAGGAATCAACCAAACACGATACATGTGGTGATTTTTTAAAGGTTTGATTCAAAAAGTGTGAATAAACTGTGAACACACTATACACACTTCCGTATTATCAGAGTGCTGACAACTTTGCTGCTGGGCTCAGCTGGGGTTACTCGTCGATAGGTACAAGGCTGATGTAGAGAAATAGCATTGGTGTGGTTTTCGCCAGTTTTCAGTGTATAAGTCACTTTAGATGCAGCGTGAGAGAAGGGAGGAAAGACAGTTCAATTCAGGGCGAGCACAAACATCCACCGTAAAAGGAAATAAAAACCTAATATTATAAACACCTTGTTTAGATACGTGGAAACGATATTTACGTTTATTTAGCAATCTCGTATTGAAAGTCGATGGCATCACAAACATTTTTCGTGTCTAAATTATTTATGTGACGAATATTAAGGACACTATCTACCGATCGGATGGCAGTTGCAAATTTCAAATAAGAAATCCCATGTTAATGACATTTTGCCTCAGCGCGTTAATTTTAAAGATAGGTGTTTCAAACAAAATTAATTCTTTAAGAATTATTTAGGAGAAGTTACCTACAGCGGTGATGTTTCCATAATATGTATAGCCTGTTTGCAAGGAATATTTAAAATGTATGGCTTACAAAAAGTACCTACTGCCTATCTGTCTTGAAAATATACGCTCGTAGGGGTCTTGTCCAAAAAAATTCGTGAAGAATACATTTTTTTTTAAACGCCGATCTTTAAAATTAACGCACTGAGACGAAATTTCCTTAACATGGGATTTCCTATTTAAATTTTGCAACTGGCAGCCGGTAGTCAGTGCCCTTAATTCAGGTGATAGTATGTCCGTTGGTTATAGATAGCCGAATAATAAACAGAAGCTGCATCTAGTGGGTAAGTACTTCTTCTAACTCCATTAATATTAGTGATGATCATGACGCGAAATAATTTTCGATGAGAAAGTAAGCAGATTTACATCGTTGCTATCGCTACGACTACCGTGCTCTTGTCACTGTATCTTTTCTTCTGTAAGTGGTTTTTTTTTACGGAACATGCGCACGTGGTCACGCACCACGTTGAATCACTCACACCTCGGAGACCTGGAAAGGAGAAGTGCGGGTGTCGGGCCGGCACTTAACGCGATTAAGGCCGGCATTTGTGACGTGCGCGCTCAGTCCTGGGGCGACGCGACAGCTAAACAAGACGGACGTGCCTGTTAAACTGTAGCCGGTCGCCGCGCCGCGCCGCTCCGTGACGCGACTATAGCGCCGCCCGTGGTGAAGTATGACACTACAGGTTCTCCATCGCCATTACTAACGTTACTTCTACCAAATATAATTCTACTCAGGTTACGAACAAAACTAGTTTTTTTTAATGGGGAAGTTTGGCACAGGAAACATCTCCGCCGCCAGGTACGCAATGTTCCAAACGGTCACATTTAATTAAAATTTCAAGATACGTAAATAATAAAAGGGAAATATTTTACTTGGTAAACGTTGTTATTTTATATTTGGTGTATAATTATAGCAATTATGTAGTTTTTTAACATAGAAAATATAGAAAATCCGGTACACATGCGACACTAGTGATTACCTAGCGGCGAAAAATGTTAGTTGCCCAACTAAAAGCATTGAGCTTCCCATCCTGCGTAGAATAAACCTTACTTCTACTACAGGTGACCAAACAACTGTGTATATTTGATTCCAATCAAATATTTGGTTTTCAGGGAGCTTTATTGAGCTAACGAACGAGTTTCATGAACTCGTATGTAGCTCTATATTTTTGTTAGACGAACAAAATTAATTTATTGCATTACAAAAATTGTTTACGTTACAAAATATTTTTTTTAAAACAATAAGCGTTTGTTTTGGTTGTATAAAAACGAATGTTTTTGTTGGCTTGAACAAACCTTTCTGCTGGTATAAGTTTTTACCGGAACACATGTTTATGTTCTTTAAAAGAACCACTTTGGCTTCACGGCATGAAAATAAAACTTGACCTTGCCTACACTTTATAGGACCCGTAGTATTTTAACGGTGATCAGGTTTTCAGGTGAAGTGACAGTTTGTCTGTTCTCACCATAGACTAAAGACGAGGAAGATCGATCTCGCTGGCTGTGCACAACAAATCTCCGTGTCCCAACATTGAACTGCTTTTCTGCCAGTACGACTAGCAAAAACGGGGTGGATTGGATTTGAGGTTGGAACACCGTTTAGTAAACAAGTGCTTTGAGATGTCTGTTTACTTTTTCTAACCAATCTGGAACGCAGTGTGATTCAATTCAATTTGGCGGAAGTATTTTAGTCATACAATAGTTCTTGTCTTTTTAAAATTGAGATATAAACAAACACGTTCATCACTGTCGACCACGTGACTTATGACAGTTGTGTTCCTCTGGGGTAGGTCAATGTTGGGTACATGCGCAGAAGACGAATAAGCGGTCTACCTCATCTTTAGTGTATGGTTCTCGCGTCTTTAGGGCGCATCCATCCGCACGTCCCTCGGGGCTTGAGTCCGACCTTGTGTTGTTGTTGGCTGCCAAACTCTAAAACGACCCTCTGCGATGCGCAGACCGTGTTATCCGTCGAGGCGAAACTCTGCTTAGCTAAGGGAGTTNTCTGGGGTAGGTCAATGTTGGGTACATGCGCAGAAGACGAATAAGCGGTCTACCTCATCTTTAGTGTATGGTTCTCGCGTCTTTAGGGCGCATCCATCCGCACGTCCCTCGGGGCTTGAGTCCGACCTTGTGTTGTTGTTGGCTGCCAAACTCTAAAACGACCCTCTGCGATGCGCAGACCGTGTTATCCGTCGAGGCGAAACTCTGCTTAGCTAAGGGAGTTTCTGCTCCGAAGATCTTTCGAACTTGAGGTTATGGGCTGGCTGATTTCGCGCAGACAACAAGGCACACTAACTTGTTGACTGTATGTACAGCTTCCCCTATTTTAATTAGGTTTCGGGGCTGTTGTTGAATGAACTTGTGTGAAAAACCTACACTCATCTTAAAGAAATAATGCTTTATTCATTCCTGTAGGCCCCGAGTATAATGTTTAGGAAAATTTTGAGAAAGATAAAGCTGANACTTTTCTGAAGCACTGCTAAAGTTCTACTTCCAGGATATTCCTCCGCCTCATGCAAAAGAAAGCTTGACCAAGTACGGAAAATTACACCAAAGGGACAACACACCGCATTCGTGCGCACTCAGTTGAAATGATATGTTGCACATGAACTATTCCTTACTAGGCATTACCGACACATCTATTTTCTCCCTGTTTTTATTTATATTTATTATAAATTAAATATTGTAACATATATGAAATGTTACTAACATTTAGTTTAGTAAAAAATTAGTTACTTTTATGTTGACAGAAGTATAAAACCCTTGTGCTATATTACATATTTAGGAATCAACCAAACACGATACATGTGGTGATTTTTTAAAGGTTTGATTCAAAAAGTGTGAATAAACTGTGAACACACNGAATCAACCAAACACGATACATGTGGTGATTTTTTAAAGGTTTGATTCAAAAAGTGTGAATAAACTGTGAACACACTATACACACTTCCGTATTATCAGAGTGCTGGCAACTTTGCTGCTGGGCTCAGCTGGGGTTACTCGTCGATAGGTACAAAGCTGATGTAGGNACAAGGCTGATGTAGAGAAATAGCATTGGTGTGGTTTTCGCCAGTTTTCAGTGTATAAGTCACTTTAGATGCAGCGTGAGAGAAGGGAGGAAAGACAGTTCAATTCAGGGCGAGCACAAACATCCACCGTAAAAGGAAATAAAAACCTAATATTATAAACACCTTGTTTAGATACGTGGAAACGATATTTACGTTTATTTAGCAATCTCGTATTGAAAGTCGATGGCATCACAAACATTTTTCGTGTCTAAATTATTGATGTGACGAATATTAAGGACACTATCTACCGATCGGATGGCAGTTGCAAATTTCAAATAAGAAATCCCATGTTATGGACATTTTGCCTCAGCGCGTTAATTTTAAAGATAGGCGTTTCAAACAAAATTAATTCTTTAAGAATTATTTAGGATAAGTTACCTACAGCGGTGATGTTTCCATAATATGTATAGCCTGTTTGCAAGGAATATTTAAAATGTATGGCTTACAAAAGTACCTACTGCCTATCTGTCTTGAAAATATACGCTCGTAGGGGTCTTGTCCAAAAAAATTCGTGAAGAGTACATTTTTTTTAAACGCTGATCTTTAAAATTAACGCACTGAGACGAAATTTCCTTAACATGGGATTTACTATTTACATTTTGCAACTGCCAGCTGGTAGGCAGTGCCCTTAACTCAGGTGATAGTATGTCCGTTGGTTATAGATAGCCGAAGAATAAGCAGAATCTGCATCTAGTGGGTAAGTACTTCTTCTCTAACTCCATTAATATTAGTGATGATCATGACGCGAAATAATTTTCGATGAGAAAGTAAGCAGATTTACATCGTTGCTATCGCTACGACTACCGTGCTCTTGTCACTGTATCTTTTCTTCTGTAAGTGGTTTTTTTTTTACGGAACATGCGCACGTGGTCACGCCCCACGTTGAATCACTCACACCTCGGAGACATGGAAAGGAGAAGTGCGGGTGTCGGGCCGGCACTTAACGCGATTAAGGCCGGCATTTGTGACGTGCGCGCTCAGTCCTGGGGCGACGCGACAGCTAAACAAGACGGACGTGCCTGTTAAAACTGTAGCCGGTCGCCGCGCCGCTCCGCTCCGTGACGCGACTATAGCGCCGCCCGCGGTGTAGTATGACACTACGAGTTCGCCATCGCCATTACTAACGTTACTTCTACCAAGGTTAATTCTACTCAGGTTACGAACCAAACTAGTTTTTTTTAATGGGTAAGTTTGGCACAGGGAACATCTCCGCCGCCAGGTGCGCAATGTTCCAAACGGTCACTTTTAATTAAAATTTCAAGATACGTAAATAATGAAAGGGAAATATTTTACTTGGTGACGTTGTTATTTTATATTTGGTGTATAATTATAGCAATTATTTAGTTTTTTAACATAGAAAATCCGGTACACATGCGACACTAGTGATTACCTAGCGGCGAAAAATGTTAGTTGCCCAACTAAGAGCATTGAGCTTCCCATCCTGAGTAGAATAAACCTTACTTCTACTACAGGTGACCAAAAAACTGTGTATATTTGATTCCAATCAAATATTTTGTTTTCAGGGAGCTTTATTGAGCTAACGAACGAGTTTCATGAACTCGTATGTAGCTCTATATTTTTGTTAGACGAACAAAATTAATTTATTGCATTACAAAAATGGTTTACGTTACAAAATATTTTTTTTTAAACAATTAACTTTTGTTTTGGTTGTATCAAAACGAATGTTTTTGTTGGCTTGAACAAACCTTTCTGCCGGTATAAGTTTTTACCGGAACACATGTTTATGTTCTTTAAAAGAACCACTTTGGCTTCACGGCATGAAAATAAAACTTGACCTTGCCTACACTTTATAGGACCCGTAGTATTTTAACGGTGATCAGGTTTTCAGGTGAAGTGACAGTTTGTCTGTTCTCACCATAGACTAAAGACGAGGAAGATCGATCTCGCTGGCTGTGCACAACAAATCTCCGTGTCCCAACATTGAACTGCTTTTCTGCCAGTACGACTAGCAAAAACGGGGTGGATTGGATTTGAGGTTGGAACACCGTTTAGTAAACAAGTGCTTTGAGATGTCTGTATACTTTCTCTAACCAATCTGGAACGCAGTGTGATTCAATTCAATTTTGTGAAAGTATTTTAGTCATACAAAAGTGCTTGTCTTTTTAAAATTGAGATATAAACAAACACGTTCATCACTGTCGACCACGTGACTTATGACAGTTGTGTTCCTTTGGGGTAGGTCAATGTTGGGTGCATGCGCAGAAGACGAATAAGCGGTCTACCTCATCTTTAGTCTATGGCTCTCGCGTCTTTAGGGCGCATCCATCCGCACGTCCCTCGGGGCTTGAGTCCGACCTTGTGTTGTTGTTGGCTGCCAAACTCTAAAACGACCCTCTGCGATGCGCAGACCGTGTTATCCGTTGAGGCGAAACTCTGCTTAGCTAAGGGAGTTTCTGCTCCGAAGATCTTTCGAACTTGAGGTTATGCGCTGGCTGATTTCGCGCAGACAAGGCACACTAACTTGTTGACTGTATGTACAGCTTCCCCTATTTTAATTAGGTTTCGGGGCAGTTGTTCAATTAGCTTGTGTGAAAAACCTACACTCATCTTAAAGAAATAATGCTTTATTCATTCCTGTAGGCCCCGAGTATAATGTTTAGGAAAATTTTGAGAAAGATAAAGCTGATGAGTACAAGCCTCAGGGAATTTTCTGGTAAAAATGATAAATTGAATATCACGAGCACGAAATAGCCTTAACACTCGTCTACGTATGCTGCCAAAAGAATACATTGTTTCATTTATGTATTTAAAAAAAAAAAATCCGTTCTTTTAAGTAGGTTCTTCGTACGAATAGCATACTAGAAAACTTTCACGTTTGGATGCTGCTTTTAGTGTTCTTGGTTTTATGTGTATTTTTTCAGTAAAATATAATATAAAACGTCGAAATAAGGTGAACGCTACTGTATGTGCAGTGATACAAGTAAATGCAATAGCATTCATACTTATGCGACACTGCAGTCTTCTTTTGTGTTTCGACGCAAAGTGTCATATCCCTTTTCCAAATTTAGTGTTTTCGATCCCTTACGTGTTCTGATTTTTCTTGTGTTGAAGCAAATTTTGAGTTTTGTTTATTTGGTCTACATTTTTGTAATGTTAATATAATTAAAAATGATTTAAAAAATGGACAGCAGAATAACCAAATGATGTTATGTTCAAATAATGAACAGGCTTAAAATGAATAAACCTGATTACATGCGAAGTGCGCTCGTAAACATAAGCAGGCGCTTTTAAGTATCTTGAGCTCAACTCGAGTACTTATTGTATAGAATAAGTTATTAAAAAAGCAGCGTAACTATATCTATATGATGTAGTCATCGCTGTACGAGTAAGAATCGCATTCATAGTTTTTCTTTTAAAACGAATGGACTATTTATAATCTGATATCAGCTTACGGTACAAGCGTGTGGTTTGAATAACCCGTAGGGAGGTCACGAATGTGTGTAAATATGTATGCCGGTTAGCCTTTAAATGTATCTTTAATTTAATGTTTAGTAAGATCTCTGAAGGCTTCTCAATTATCATCTAGGCATGAAGCGAAGCATTTATAGAAAATTATTAAAGCATATCCCGAAGACATTCACTGATATGTTTATCAGTATCATAAATAGATGTAATCGATCACGGAAACACTTACACACCTCATTAATTTTAACAGGAGTATTCTGCAAATTGGATTGTGGAATATGTTTGGTTGTCATATGCTGAATTTCACTAACACTGTAACCTTCAGCACTTCATATGAAGTACACGTAATACAATTGTATTCCCGCCTTAGCCAATAGGTGAGCATTCCGCTTGCTTTCCCAATCAGTATGTAAAACCTACATTGTCAATGTCAGTTTAATTTGGAAGTTCGCAAGGTCTGAAACACATTTCAAAATTTTGGTATTTGAATTTAGTACACATCTGAGACATAGGCATTACTCATAAGTGGTCAATCAAATTTAGAGTGTACATTTATTAACACTGTCAGATTATTACGAGGAATCGGGGAAAAACTGGGCCACCCAAAGTTTTTCTCGAAGTGGTGAAAATACGGTGGACGGGTGTACTGTACATGTGTTTGTATTTACGCAGACGGTTTTTTAATATCCGGACAAGTAATCATATTCCGATTAATTTTGACGTGTACACGTCACTTTGTACGTAACTTTAGAATACCTTTTAACTGCTATCATTTCAAGCACATAGATTCTTAATAATATTTTAAAAAAAAAACTGAAACATCGAGATTAACTGGACGAGTGTATTGCCAAACATCTTGATACCATCTTTGGCGGAGGGAAGAGGGCGGGAAGAAATTTGGGCGGCTTTCAACAACGAAATCTTGAGAGTCGATGAGGGTAAAGCGAGATGAATACGGAACAGCGCCGGAATGAAATGGTGGGGGAAACGGGAGAGATCCCCGAGAAAACCCGTCGACCAGCGGCATCGTCCGGAACGATTCCCACATGCGAAAATCCGCGGGGAATCGAACCTGGTTCGCCTGGGTTGGAGGCGAGTAATCTAACCACTACACCACCGTGGCCCCACCATCTTTGGTATTGTGACGTTTTTGAAGAACGTATTTTCTTTGTCTTTCGAAAAGTTGTGGCCTTCCGAGAAAAAAACAAGCACTGAATACGAGAGCGAAAGAGACTTTGAAATTGTATGATTTAGGGAGGGAGATAGTTAAGGAACCACTATGGCGCTTTCCCGATCTCTCTCCGCTCGAGGAGCTGGCACAGTCTGCTCACGGAGCCGCATCTGCAGTCGAGCAGAGAGAGGGTGAGGTGATGGCGAGTGTCTCCCAGCGCTGGGTCGGTCGTTGTGCCAGGGAGGTCTGGAGGGCTGTTTGTTTGCCTTCGCCCGCCACTGGACCAGTAACTAACGAGTGCCGGCCCGGAGGCCGAGGACAAGTTTGTTTGAGAAGATCGCAGGCGGAAGGACCAAGAGGAGCAGCAGGCGCTCTTGCCGTCGCCTTTGGCCATTCCGGCACACTTCGCCTCAGGGGATTTATCACTGTTGCTACAGGCTCTTCACGGTTAATTGACCACTTCTGAAATACTTTTTGAAAAATATCACTGACCCTGTATCCATATAATATCTTTATTGGCACACTGAGTGTCATACTCCCGGTGAGGTTGGTAACGACGAAGGGAAATTAGTTTTATGTTTTAACTTTGAATTTAAAGTATTGTATAAATATTTGTGAAAAATAAATAAATAATTTATTTTGCTTTCTATATTTTTTAATATATATGAGTAGCAATCAGAAAATTAAAAAAATATTGAATTTTCATATAATTTCACCGTTTCTTATTCCGACGCATGAATAAATTGATAAAGTCAATGGAAATGCTAATTTGATATATGATGCAAGTATACGCAATGTAAAAACAAGTAGGCAGTAAGCAGGACTTTCAAAAAGTCCTCAGTTTACCGTGAAAGGCCTTGAAAGGCCTACGAAATTATTTACTGTAGACATGCACTGTAACCTGCATGGCATATTACGGAAGACAGTTTTGTTAAAGCCAATGCAAAGTGTATCAAAATAATTTGTATTCTTTACTGAAATAATTTATTTCCTGGTTTGTTCAGGATTGCTTTTACAAGTACCGATTTCAAGTTTCGTTAACACAGGTTATAGTCATCTTGAAAAAACCTTTCTCAATGTCAATGTATCTCACTTGCGTACCTAACTGAACAGGTAGTGTGGTGTTGTTTCCCCGCGCGACAGTAACATGACTCGAGCCAACGAAGGCGTTTGGGGGAGGGGGAGACTGTTAGCTACTGTTACCGTGTGCTCTTGAATCCGACATATTCGTAAAGTAGCCGAGCGAAAAATACATTTTCTGCGTGTAATGATTCCTGTTAATTTTCTCCAGTGTTTCGAAACTTCTGGCTTAATAAGTCCTACATTTCGGCGAATGGAAGATGGAGAGACTGTTAATATAATTTGGATAGTTTTATTTATAAAGTAGTAATAAACCAGCGTACCACGTTATTCAGCTAATATCTGTCTGAATGCGGCAGACATTTAAAATTTCCTCAGAAATTTTTCGAGCTTCTTTGTCGACTAAACGAGTAATTTTCCGTCAACATTCCTGAGTAGTACACTGAAGAGCCAAAAAAAAACTGGTATAGGCGTGCGTATGCAAATAACAGAGGTATGGAACCAATCAAGAGTAACGCGATGTGGTCGGCAGCTAGATCGGTTACTGCTGCAACAATGACAGGCTGTCAAGATTTAAGTGAGTTTGAACGTGTTGTTATAGTCAGCGCACGAGAGATGGGACATAGCATCTCCGAGGTAGCGATAACATTTGGATGTTGGCGTACGACCATTTCACGAGTGTACCGGCATAGCTGCGGCCGGAAAAAGATCGTGAAAGAACGGGACAAACGACGACTTACGATAATCATTAAACGTGACAGACGTGCAACCCTTTCTCAAATTGGCGCAGATTGTATTTGTGTACTGCCCCGCAGGATTCATGGTGTGAATTGCCTCCTGCATACCTTCAGACATTAGTCGAGTCCATGCCACGTCGTCTTGCGGCACTTCTACGTGCTCGAGGGGCCCTACACAATATTAGGCAGGTGTACCAGTTTTTTTAACTCTTCAGTGCATATTCGCGGTTTTTCACACTATTTGAATCGCCCCGTTGAAAAATCACCTCATGTATAACGTTTTTGGTTGTTTCCTAGATGTGCTACATATGACAAGTTTTGTATACTTGTGTTAATGTAAAAGAACAGGATTGTTGGTTAAATTAAACATTTACTTATATTCTATATATAAGTTATGATATGTCATTCATAATTTGAGTTGAAAACAGTTGAGTTCAAAGATTTGTGCGGCTCTTAACAACGAGGTCTTGAGAGTCGATGAGGGTGTAATGAGGTGAGAATGGAGCAGCGCCGGAATTCATGGGTGGGTGAAACGGGAGATCCCCGAGAAAATCCGCCGACCAGCGCCATCGTCCGGCACGATTCACATTTGCGAAAATCCGGAAGTTACTCAGCAGGGAATTTGACCCGATTCGCCTGGGTGAGATTAATTTATAATTAATATGGATAAGGACAGAGAGTAGTAGGGTTATGTCGGTTCTGGGACATGATTCATGAGTAGGAGCCAAAAGATTTCCGCCATCTTGGATGACATCAAGAATTTTCCCGTTTTCCCTCCAAATTTCCATTTTTCCCTTAAAACACTCAATAATTTTCAGAATTCCACTGAAAAATTCCCGAATTTCCCCCAGAATTTTCCTTTTGTTTCTCTCTTAAAATTTCCTGTTTTCACCGAGTCCGCATTTGCAAAAGCATGCCCCCGAAAGGCAATTTTCGAGCCATTGGAGCTTTTTGGGGTGCTCGCTGAGAATTATCGGACATGACCCCCTCACCCCACCCCTAGCCTAGCT
>NQII01000119.1:504947-539325 GCA_002778355.1 Clitarchus hookeri | reverse complement strand
ACCTCACCCCCCTCCCAACCCCACCACCAGCAGTTATTATTTAAAAAATCTGAAAAATCGAAGAACATATTACTTTATACTACCCTGCCTATTGCTCATTCCACCACCATAACCTCACTCCTCTCCACCAACCCCCAGGCAATTATTATAAAATCAAGAAAAATATTAAAACAATTTTAAACTCAAACATATAATTTTTACCTCACACTCACCCCACAACCCCAACCACTCACCTACTTCCTCGCCCTAATCTACCGGGTCACAAAAAATCGACAATTATCGCAAAAAATCGAGAAATTGATTTTAAATATTTAAGAACATATCACGTTAACTTCACATTCATCCCACCACACTCGTCTCATCCCCTCTCCACCACATCCCCTTGCAATTATTATAAAGTAAAAAAAATCTAAAACGAAAATTCTAATTATCGAGGAACATATAAAGTTAACCTCACACTCACCCCACCATCTTAGCTAACCATCTATGCCCTCAAAACAATCCACTGAGTCTGAAAAATTCAAGAATAAAAACAAACAAAAAAATCGAAAAATTGATTCTAAACATTGAAGAACATGTAAAATTAAGCTCACACTCATCCAAACACCCTCACCTCGCCCTTTCTCCCCCTCAACCATCAGCAATTATTATAAAATCGAGAAAAATCGCAAAAAAAATTCTGAAAAACGAGGAACATACANGCCTTCCAATCATAAAAAAGATTAATTCTGAAAACCAAGGAAAATCTTGCATTGATGACCCCTGCCGCCATGTTCATTGTTGACGACCTTGACATTGACTCCAAAAACTTTGAAAACTGAAAATCGTAAAAAAAATTCTTAAAAATCGGAAGAAACTAATAAAAGTTTAGGAAAATATTACATCACTGACTCTGACACCCATGTTGGATGCCAATAGTCTTGACCCTGGCCACGATTATCTTAAACTCTAATATATATATATATATATATATATATATATATATATATATATATATCGTTGAACATATTACGTGGCTGACTGCAGCACCCATGCTGAATGTTGGTGGCCGTAACCTTGACCCCACTGACTTTCGACTCGAAAAATCAAGAAAAAATCGCGAAAAATCTTAAAAGTGTAAAAAATTATCGAGGAAAAAATTACATACCTATTACAACGAATCAAGCTGGATATTTCTGACACTGAGGGTTCTATTTTCGTAAAGGTGGCAGAGCACAGCCACTCCCTAGTACGACAATCAGGAGCCGACTGATCCCTAACCTCTTTATTTCATTCGTTATATATCCGATCAAACTTCCGACACACAAAGCGAATTATTGACTTTACATAAAACACATACCTCCCACCCCCACCCGTGCCCCAGGCCACCACATGTCTTGTAGCTCAATTTCCCTCGCCATTTACTTACCATAGCTCAACTGCCATCAACATCCACACAAGCCACCAACACACCACTCGACCTAGTCCCCCTCCCGGTAACTCACCATAGTTCGTCCCCCTCAACATCCACCCACTCTACCACATCTCGTAAGTCTCTCATTCCGTCATTAGCCTTAACTGTCTTGTCATAATCGCCTGACGAATCAGTAACCACCGATGCAGTAAGAGGTATTGACGGCAACACTTATTGGCTCTTAAAAGACGAATCCTTGCAGGTCTTGATGTGGTTATTCAAAGTATCACCTCGCATAAACTGCATATACCCATTGTCGTAATGCTTCATCTTGCGAGTTCCCTCGTCGTCTGCGAACATTTTATGTAATGTATTAACAGGACATGTCAGCACATTCTGTCTCGATGCAAGCAAATGCATGTTACCTTTATACATAATAGTGTGTCTCTTTAAATGATTACTTCTACCAAATGTTCTATCACAGTTGGTACATGATAGTGATTTGGAGGTAGGTCCTTTTAAACATTGGCTTTTTTCATGTCCACGAGCAAGTTGCTTAAGCTTAAGTTTTTTTGACAATAGCGATACTGTTTTCCATGTAATTTTCCGGCAGTGTGTGAAGGTACATTCATGGTAAGCTGTAAAGTAGACTTCATACATTCATTGGCTTGCGCCATTTTCACGAGAGAAAAAAACCACAATCCTTTCCACAGTGGCAACATGTGTATCTACTTGGCTTAGCTATTGCCTTATATACTTACGAACATCAGCGAGATTTAAGAATTGTTGTACCTTAGTTCAACCAGACATTTTATCTAGTTCCTTGATCACATTGCCATGCAGTTACATCTTCAACAGTTTCTTCAAGATAAGTTCTTCGCTCAGCTTGAACTCATGGTCACGCTTAAAGTAAACAATTGACTACTGCCAGAACGACTCCTCGCAAGACTGACTCTTAAATGATTCTCAGTGATCCCTAAATTACACATAATGACTCTTAAATAACCACTCCTTCACAAATTACCCCTAAATGACCCCTCCAGCTCCATAAATTACCTTTAATTACCTCTTCTGCTCTACAAATTACCCCAAAATAAACCCTTCTGCTCCACAAATTACCGCTAATGACCCCTAAATGACCCCTGATTTCTGTGCATGTGGTGCTTTGTGCAGTGTATACGGTGCTAAGTGTGGTGCATGTGGTGCTAAATGCTGTCGTGTGGTTCTTAATGCAGTTCATGTTGTGCCAAGTGTGGAATGTGCGATGCTAAGTGTGGTGCATGCAGTTCTGTGCTGTGCGTATGGTGCATATGGTGCTAACTGCAGTGCGTGCAGTGCTAGCTGTGATGCATGTGGTGGTGTGTGCGGTGCTAACTGTAGTTGCAGAGAACCAATGCCACAAGTTTTAGAATGTCTCTTCAAAATATCACTCAGAATTAAATACCTCTGTCAGAGTTTACACTGAAAGGCCATCTTTGGTATTTTATTCTGCAGGTCGTTATTTCAGTCTCCAGGGTGGCAGACCAACCGAGTCGCATGTGCACTTCCCTTTACGAGATAAATTCAGTTATAGAGGCCAAGGTAAAATTTTCGTGTTAAATATAATATACACTTATTTATGTTTAGGGATGAAGAAAACACATGGGAACACTCTGAGAAAATCCATTTGCATCACTCACACTAGTAATAACTATGACTTCAACCAACCTTGGCCTTGGATGATGTCATTTGACCTTGACCTTCGGCCACCATCTCGAACTACTTCTACCACTTAAAAGAAGAAAGAATCGCATATTTTTTATAAACTGTTAAAATACCAGAAAAAAATAATACCTTGGCTTCGTCTATGACGAAGAAGAAGGCGGAGCGCTTTTCCGTTTTTAGGAGGTGAGGTGAGGGTGATGGGATAAGTGTGAGGTAAAGTTTATATGTTCTTAGATTTTTATAATCAATTTTTTTATTTGTTTGCTATCATTCTCGAATTTTTGTAACTCGGTGGATTGTGTTGAGAGGATGAGTGTTTGGTTAGGGTGGTGGGGTGAGTGTGAGGTTACCATATATGTTCCTCGGTATTTAGAATTCGTTTTATGTATGTTTTATAATAATTGCCGTGGGGTGGGCTGGAGAGGGAGTGAGGTGTGGGTGGTGGGATGAGTGTGAGGTTAACATGATTTGTTCTTCGATTTTTAGAATCAATTTTTCTTTTTTTGCGATCATTCTCGAATTTTTATGACTGTGGATTTTGGTGAGGGGGCTGGTGGTTGGTTAGGGTGGCAGGGTGAGTGTGAGGGTAATGCTACATAATCATTTATTTTTAGAATTTTTTAGATTTTTTTTATTTTTTAATAATTGCCACGATGTGAGGTTGGAGAGGTGGCGACAGGATGATGATGGTGGGACGAGTGTAAGGTTAACATGATTTTTTCTTCGATTTTTAGAATTAACTGTTGAATTTTGTAATTTGTCTTAATTTTTATGATTGGAAGGTGAGTAGGTAGTGGAAGGGGTGATGGTTATGGTGGTGGGATTAGTGTTAGGTAAACGTTATATATTCCTCGAGTCATATAATTTTTTTTCAATTTTCTTGATTTTATAATACTTGCGAGGGTTGGTGAGGAGAGGGGTGACGTAAGGGTGGTGGAATGAGCAATGGGTAGGATAGTATAACGTTATATGTTCTTCAATATTTTTGGAATATTATTTTTTCAATTTTAGCGTTTTTTTTATCAAAGTTGCTCTGGATGTTGAGGGGAAAGGGGTGAGGTAAGCTTGACTAGGGGTGGGGCGAGGGGACCATGTCCACTGATCCTCAGCAAGCCCCCCAAAATGCTCCAATGGCTCGAAAATTGCCTTTTGAGGGCTCGCTTTTTCAAATAGGGATTTCGTGCTTTTTTTTAAGAAAAAAAAAAGGAAATTTTTAAGGAAAAAGGGAAATTTGGGAATTGTTTAGGGGAATTCTAGGCATTTTGAGAGCTTTTAAGGGATAAACGGGATAATTTTAAGGGAAAACGAGAGAAGTTCGTGATATGCAAGATGGCGGACGTCCCAGAACCGACATAACCCTACTACTACAGAGAGAAAATCGGTGTGTTGGTAATGGCTAGTAAGAATAGTTCTTATGGTAAATATTATTAAATTGAGTGCTCACGAATGCGGTGCGTCGTCCCTTTGGTATAATGATGTAGACTTGGTTAAGCCTTATTAGCATGAAGCGGAAGAATATCGTGAAAGTATAATTTTAGCAGGTCTGAAAATTTTAAGTTGCCGTGAATTTAAACTAAAGGACTTTGGAAAGGTCTCGTGCATTAATTTTTTATATATAAAATCAACTTAGTGTAAACTCACATCTAAAAATGCACACACATTATTCTGTGACAGCGGCTTTGGATGTCGCCCGCAATTGTGTAATCCGCTAAGATATTTTAGTAGGCCTCCTTAAGAATTAAGTAGATTTCCTATTTGACGTACATTTCTTATGTTCATTTCTTAAAATGTAGTGCCAAAGTTGTAATTAGTGTGAAACAAAAAAAAAACTGCGTATGCTTTGACCCGCGTACAAAATTATTCACCCGACTATTATATTTTCGTCAGTTGGTGAATTACGAAGGAGGACGACTACGATGCGACCAATGTACAAAGATTTCTCGAGTTTTCAGGGCAGACGCGAAGATTTATGACTGCTGAGATAAGTTTAATGTATCCATTTTGGGATACCAAGGGAAATACGCGAAGCGCTGCCGTACTCGAGTCCGTGGTAGATGGCGTACTTCATTCAGTGTTTTTATACATAAATTTATTGCAAGTGAAGTGTGTTTAATTTCCGAATTTATGTTCTAGAAATTCGAAAATGCGGACCAGGTGCATTTAAAGCAGAACTTGGAAGAGACGCTAGTTACCAAAAAAAAATTCGTTACTTTATATGTGTACAAATTACTGTTCAGCTTGTAGACATTAATTGAAAGAACTATTTCCTCGCATAAAAAGTTTTATACCGCGTATTTTTTGCATACTGGTATGTAAAATTCACAATTTTAGTATTGTGGGGATTTACAAATAATAAAAACAAACTCACTTACCAAAATGAGATAATTGACGTTGAAATAAGATGCCGCCAGTTACTTCAAGATATATTTAAAATCACGTTCTGAAATGTTTTCGCAATTTTTTTTAAATTGCAAAAATTAAGGAAATGTTTGCATTTTTTTGTTTGTAGCGGCATAAGATATTTTGTAAAATAAATTTTACGACGCATACTTTAAAATATATTAAGACATGACTATTCAGTCACCCTTGTTAAATTTTCTGTAAAATGTTTTGTTTACTTGTACGTCCCAAAAACAATGCAATTTTAAAATCATATGCGAGGAAATAGTGCAGAAGTAATGTCTACAAGTGAAACGGTATTTCCTACAAATATAAAATAATGAATTTTATGGTGACAAGCGTCCTTCAGATTATTGTATCAATCTAAGAGTCCAGCGCTCTCGAACGCGACAAATCTTAAGGTTGTTGCCTGGTTATAAAACAATTAGAATTTAGTATAGTGAATTACATATTAATGAAATGCGATTTTTTTTTTTGCGTTCCTGTTAAAGATAGATTTACCAATAGGGACTTTTTGAGCAGAAAAATACGTGCTTCTTTACTATCCAAGCCTTTTGTAACATTAATGTGTAGCCTGTTTCCTGAGAAAATCAGAAAACTCAATATTAAATAAAATTTTCCGAAAAACAAATTTTTATATTTGCGTCGATACAGAACTCGAGTTTATCATTTCTCACACTTAGGTTTTTGTTTCAAGTTTATATCTTCAAAATTGGTTTTCCTAAAACAGAATTTCATTAACATGTATTTCCCTATACCAAATTCTCGGTGCTTTGAAACCAGGCAGGCGGGCGCCTTAAGTAGGACGCGTCGTGACACCGCCGTCTCTGCAAGAGGAGCCGCGTCGTCGTGTGTGTAACGCCCCGACCTGCCGGCGTGCCTATCCGCTTGGGAATCCCGGCGGGCTCACACACCAATGTCGCGTGGGGGAAATGTGACCGGCTTCGTCGTTTGGCCTNCCCCCCCCCTTAATCCTTACGTTTTCGCGTTCCCTAGTTGCCAAGCACCCCGCAAATCTCTGAACTCGACTCTAAGCTCATGTCTGCGGCGTAATGTGAGAGGCGCCCCCATTGCACAAGTCATTCAAAGTTCACTTGATATCCTTAGGTTCAGTACTTTCAACATTTTCAGCGTTACTTCTTAATGAGAAAATAATTACTTATTTCGTTTCTACATAGACTGAAATAAGCACATTTATAGTACGATAAAATGTGATTTTGTTGTGCGTTTTGTAAGTTTAGTAGGTTTTCGAAATTCCATGGAATGTTTTAAAATACCGTGAAGAAGACGTTGTTTTAGTTATCAACTTTTGCTTTGAGTTGTTCTCACTGTAATTGCAATTTAATTATTATCATGTTGTTATTTTAATTCTCTGTGTCTGTGTTGGATTAAATAGTTACAATACAATTTGTGAAGGTTTACTTCACGGAAGACAGCTATCCACTGTTGTTCTTGGTATCCTGCTATTTCTTGCTCTACTGTCAGAACGTGTTAGCGTTACCGGTTAAGTTGGTTGCACCACTTTTGACCTACCGGTAGTCTCCTGCATAAAGGATGACATATTGTCATTATCATTATCCAGCATTATTCAGAATTTTATATAAAAACACTCTGATGTGATTCCTTATGGGTATTTATTTAAACCTGACTTACGACGTGCAGTGATTATTAAGGGAAGTACGCGTAGTTGAAAAATCATGTTCCAAAATAAATGGAAACTACATCAGATGCCGTACTCCACCAAGGCTGTACGTGTAGTCTTTCGGGTGTTTTATATAAGGAAGTTATTACTCAGTACAGAGTATTTAAATGACTGCGGAGGTTTTCGTGCTGTATTATAACTCGAAATGTTAGTCTCTTGTCATAATGAAGGCTGAATTGGGTATTTAGGGAACTGATTCATCCGTCAGCTTGTTGTTCTGCAAGTACATCATTTGTTTNTAATGAAGGCTGAATTGGGTATTTAGGGAACTGATTCATCCGTCAGCTTGTTGTTCTGCAAGTACATCATTTGTTTTCCTAGCTTGGATCGACAGTGCAAATTATGCCCATTATTCATTTATTAACATCAACATTGCACTTTAGATTGGCCATACAAACATATAGGCTGTGATGTTTTCTGTCATTCAGTAAAAAAAATCTTTTCATTCTGTGCCTCTGTTCTGCTGTGAGAAACAACGANTCTGTGCCTCTGTTCTGCTGTGAGAAACAACGATGTCGGCATCTGAAATTGCTTTTTTTTAAATCTCAGTGGACATGTTTATTTGAGTCAAAGTTTTATTATTTAAGCAAGGGTACGCATTTAGTTAAGCGAAATACCGAATTCTTTTTTTATTTGTTCCACGTGGCAGTACAAGCGAAATCACTGCTCTCCATTCAAANTAATGAAGGCTGAATTGGGTATTTAGGGAACTGATTCATCCGTCAGCTTGTTGTTCTGCAAGTACATCATTTGTTTGCCTAGCTTGGATCGACAGTGCAAATTATGCCCATTATTCATTTATTAACATCAACATTGCACTTTAGATTGGTCATACAAACATATAGGCTGTGATGTTTTCTGTCATTCAGTAAAAAAAATATTTTCATTCGTGCGCCTGTGCCTCTGTTCTGCTGTGAGAAACAACAATGTCGTTATCTGAAATGGCTTTTTTTTAAATCTCAGTACACGTGTTTATTTGAGTCAAAGTTTTATTATTTAAGCTAGGGTACGCATTTATAATTCGCTTTATGGCTTAAGAAAAAATATTTGTTCCACGTGGCAGTACAAGCGAAATCACTGCTTTCCATTGAAAGCAAATCTATGGAGCAAACTCCAAGCATTGCTGGAACGTAATTGAAAGTCGGTCAGAGAAAACGTGTTATAGTTTAATTGACCACAATTGAAAGTTATGGATCGTGAACAACAAATACGTTGGCTACGTATATCAAAGCTATGGTTAAATCTGTTCGTGTTGATTGGGAAAAAATGCGTTGTTTATTGAACTGATTAGTAGATACTCTGGAAGTTCCATATTATAATTGCAGTTGTTTATATTTGTTTTGTATATTTATAAATTTATGCTGGATATACGATTATATTTATCATGGTTTAATTTTATACACATTTTATTTGACAGAGTAGTTGTGCTTCACTTATTGATGGCTAAAAAAAAATAAAACCTGATTTTAGACACAAGTCTTTGGAGTCAAACCAAGTGCAAAATGACTTACGTCAAATTTAAGGTTCCCAAAATGGATACTAATAAGCATAAGCATAGTTGATTTGTTTTCGAATTTTAATGTGTCATCGTACTTAAAATACTAACTTTTTGGGGAACATTAAACGGACGGCAGAAAAGTGAGTAAACGTTTTGCACACAAAATAGTTAAAATAGTTAGTATTTTAGTTTTCGTTACACTTAGACTTGACTTACAGGCGTGGATATGGCCCAAATACTCTCGCAACTGTGTGGCCTGATTGGCCATATCAACACTAGCTTATGTACAGGAGAACCTATCCGCTACCCGTATCCCGTGACTCAGTGGGACAATCGTATATTTATGCGAGTAACCTTGTTTCGTGTTGAGAGTAGGGAAGTCGACGAAAATATGTAACGACTTCAGTTAGAGCCAAAATTGTTGGGCACGTTAGTGCTCTATTACTGGTAATACAATATGTGATTCTATTCGATTAGTTTAAATATTGCTGGTAGATTTATGTATATTTATTCATCCCTTGACGACATTTTATAACATCATTAACGAGCGAGTCGGTAGTGAATCAGCAGATATGACTTCTAAATTAAAAACAATGTATGCATTTAGTAGTTTATTTGGGGTTGCTTCATTCTTTATGTATGAATTATGATATTTCATTTATAATTAATTCGAATATAAACAGGGATTAAATAGGTGTGTTGGTAGTGGCTTGTAAAAAATAGTTGTTCTGCAAAATATTATCATACCTAGTGCGCACGAATGCGGGGCGCTGTCCCTTTGGTGTATTTTTCTATACTCGGTTAAGCTTTGTTTGCATGAAGCGAAGGAATATCCTGGAAGTAGAACTTTATCAGGGCTGCAGAATAGTTGTAAGTAACCGTGAAAGGACTATACGAACTATTTGGCTATCTTCCTTCCTCAGATGTGTCGTGCGAAACAATCACCAGTCCGGCCTCCCAGCGGCGGCCACCGAATCNTTTGGCTATCTTCCTTCCTCAGATGTGTCGTGCGAAACAATCACCAGTCCGGCCTCCCAGCGGCGGCCACCGAATCCCCTACCCAAGTTCCCTACCAGGGCAAAGAAACCCCGTGAAGTATCAGTGAAGTCTGGTGTGGGATAAGTTGCAGCGGGCGGTCTCGGAGAGTAACGGAAGGGGAGACGNTCCGTGAAGTATCAGTGAAGTCTGGTGTGGGATAAGTTGCAGCGGGCGGTCTCGGAGAGTAACGGAAGGGGAGACGGACCCTGTCGAATCAAGCCTTCTTTGATAGATTCCGCTCCGCTGATTCTTCCTATTTCTCCGTGAAGCGAAGCGAACGAGGCTCGTGTGCGGCTGGAAACGTTCTCCGCGATGAGCATCGTGCGGTCAGTCGTTCNCTTTGATAGATTCCGCTCCGCTGATTCTTCCTATTTCTCCGTGAAGCGAAGCGAACGAGGCTCGTGTGCGGCTGGAAACGTTCTCCGCGATGAGCATCGTGCGGTCAGTCGTTCGTCCAGACGCCTGGGTGCGACGTACACAATGTGCTAACTCTGACGCCAAACAAGAAGTGGTTGCAGTCGCTTCTCATTCGCATCTCAGTCGCTACTCGCCTTTCATTTTTAACATTTTTTATTCGCGAGTTACTTCTTTGTAATTGCGGTAGTAATGTAAGCGAATAATTTTATATACATTCGTAGCGCATCAATAAACCCTCATTTGCGTTCTGAAATTGAAAAAGTTGAAAATTGCCCTGGGTAATTAGAAATAATTTTTAATGTGTAATACATGTAATTATTTACATTAAGTATTCACAACTGTTAACACGTAAAATTACCTCCGTTTGTTGGATCGTAATTTAAACGAAGTGAATCGGACACTGGTGAGTCATGTAGCGCGTTTGCGTCATGTGGCTTCCCGTATTGAGTTATGATACTTGATATGTAGAGTATCCTTCCTTACTCAGAGGTACCCAGTCTACTTATTTATGTGAAAAATTATACCCCCGACACTAAGGATTACGTCTGTCCCAATGTTGCAGTGACACAAATGAGAAGTAATATAATTTATTAAGTGTTTCAAGCTAAGCTATTTGTCTGTATAATTCCAGTCTAATTGGGTTTACTTATATAAAATAAACAGTATTGACGAAATAATATGGCAAGCCATTTTCGGTTTATGAAACATGGTGTAGTTATCTGTTTTTTCGGTATTCCTGTTAATTGAATTTTTTGTCCCGTATTTAATGCTTGGAGACACTACTTTTATATTATACTACTTAAAAAATTTAACCTGTATTCTCACTTGAGTGTATGAAAATACTTCTAGATTTTGAGTGCTTCGATGTGAAAATTCTAATGTTCCTAAGAAATAAAAATAATAAACTGTCCTATACTTTTTTTTTAACTTACTTCCTTGCATTTAGATATCTATTTTATACTTTACAATAAATTTGTAAATTGCACACTTTTATCAGCCTAGTACAATTAGACTGCCNTTTAGATATCTATTTTATACTTTACAATAAATTTGTAAATTGCACACTTTTATCAGCCTAGTACAATTAGACTGCCTTGCATAGACAAAACAAAATTCCCAACGAAAATTTTAAAAAGAAAATTATTCTCAGTAAAAGAATTGTGTAATATAATCAAATGAAGTCATAAAATCTTCATATAGATTGTTTTATTTGATTCCACATGTTGGAAATGTATGTTCGGTAAATTATTAAGNTTTAGATATCTATTTTATACTTTACAATAAATTTGTAAATTGCACACTTTTATCAGCCTAGTACAATTAGACTGCCCTGCATAGACAAAACAAAATTCCCAACGAAAATTTTAAAAAGAAAATTATTCTCAGTAAAAGAATTGTGTAATATAATCAAATTAAGTCATAAAATCTTCATATAGATTGTTTTATTTGATTCCACATGTTGGAAATGTATGTTCGGTAAATTATTAAGAAATATATTCCATACTGCCTTGTAGGCAACAGATAATGAAGTCTTCAAATCCGACCAACACACAAGAAACTCGCTCTAACCTGAAAGTACAGACTCTCTCATACATCATACTTGATATTACGTACTCAGCACACACTAACTGGTATACCTTACCTTCGCAATCGCGACTGTGCTGCTACCTATGCCATGCAGCTCAAATATACGCCATGTTCCCCCTAAAATACAAGTCCATGAGCTATTTTATACTTCGTTCGGTATCTTGATTCTTTCACGCATTTTGATTGAGAACTACCACAGAATCGTACTAGCTAGTTCTTTGTCCAAGAATAGTTTTTTCAAGAAAATTAGCGTATTGATGTTATTGTGGATTATTGCCGTCGTTATATGCCTTTACTTTAATTTGAGGGCGGCTTACATATTAAACCTAGGCTTAACTCTAATCTCAAATGGCTTTGCCTGAAATTCGAATTCAGCACTTCACGTACTGCGAGCTGGTGTCCCAGCCAACTGTGCCGTGGAGGTCGGCAAGATACGCTGTTCTTAAAACGAGAGGAAATGCTTGTAATTTGAAGATAAGCTTTGTGAAATACCATGTGGGGAAAAAAAAACACGCGTATTCCAGTAGCAGGAGCCGCTGTGGTGTAGTGGTCAGACTGCTCTCGTCCCACGAAGGTGAATCGGGTTCGATTTCCAGCGGAGTCACTCGGATTTTTGGCATGTGTGAGATATGCCGTTGGCTGGTGGGTTTTCTCAGGATACTCCCGTTTCCCCCACCCTTGAATTTTCACCACTGCTCCTGCTTCACCTCATTTCACCCTCACCAGGCGTTCAAGATCTTGTTGTTAAAGCGGCGACCAAAACCCTTCAACTCTCCGTTAGTATAGTTTATAAATATCACAGCTTCCATAAAAAATATTTGTGTATAGAGAAGACTGGGTGATCCGATGAGGCTGTTTTAATATGGAAAAACATATGTTTCGTTATTAGACTATTACTGGTGGCATTTCCACCGACATTGCTCTGTGGTTCGTAGACGACCATTCTCAAAATCCGTTAAATTTATTGTGCTTAAAAAAATTAACATTCAAATTATTTTATTATTTTTTCGAAGGTGAAAATAGCTATCATTTTTAAGCCCAAAAATGTATTTACATAATGTTTAAAATGCCATCTGAAGGCGTACAGTACACCTTTATCTTTATTACGCCCTAAAATGATATTGTTAATGCTGAAAGTGCCACGGAGACGCGCTCTCGACGGTAAGACTGCACGCTAGTCCGGTGCCTTCTGTGTAGGGGCGGCGAGGTCTTGCGAATCGCGTGCCTGGGTCGCCCTTTTAGCGCACCAGGGCTTCAACATTGCGAATACATAACATACCTTCACATAAAAGCCACCTTTCAACGTGTTCAAGTGCCGAAGATTTTTTATGTTCTGAATATATTTTACATTTCTGAATATCGTCAGTAGCATTCCGTCAGATATATAAACATGAATANAGGGGCGGCGAGGTCTTGCGAATCGCGTGCCTGGGTCGCCCTTTTAGCGCACCAGGGCTTCAACATTGCGAATACACAACATACCTTCACATAAAAGCCACCTTTCAACGTGTTCAAGTGCCGAAGTTTTTTTATGTTCTGAATATATTTTACATTTCTGAATATCGTCAGTAGCATTCCGTCAGATATATAAACATGAATANTTTTTTTATGTTCTGAATATATTTTACATTTCTGAATATCGTCAGTAGCATTCCGTCAGATATATAAACATGAATATCAATTGAAAAATAAGTTTAAACTCTTTCGTAGCATAACTATAAACATTTTAAATAATATTTTATGCCGAAAAATATTAAAACATTTATTTAAACAAGAAGAATGGTTTTAGCCAAATTTGTATAATTATCGTATTAATGCCATGTTTTAAGTTGTGGATTTTATTGTGAATCTTAAGGCATTTAGTGGACCGAACAACTAACTTAAAAAAGTTGACTTCAAAAATTATTTTGGACTGTAATGGTACGTACTACCTGTGTAAAGTTTTTATACTTTGTGTGGCATGATACACAGAAAAAGGTCTAATGTTGTGACAACAATATTAATGTTACTACAACAATATTTTTTTTGTTATCTGTGAGCCGTCAGTAACTAATGTTGCTGTTAATGTAATATCATGTTTACGCTATTAATGTTCATGTAACATTAAGTACTTTTGTATCAACATTACCTCCTTACTGTTCTGTCAACAATAACGTGTGTTTATGTTGCCGCAAAACAAATTTTGTGTTGAATTGATGTTAACATTTGTGTTAAAATTTTTCTCGTATTTTCTTCGCTTTAAAAATCATTCCGATGTAAAATAAATTAAGTACAATTATTTTGTCACAAGAAGTTACCAACAAAAAAATTACAGCTGGGAGGGTAATCGAACCTGCGCATTGATTGCTTGACATTTGCCACTTTACAGAATCTGGCGCCCCACAAATGCTCTATCTTAACACGTCACATTGTGTTTCATATCATAGGTATTCAGGGGAACAAAATGACTAACTGCAGTTCTCTTTCGTTATGTGAAAATACTTTATGCTCTATAAATATATGCCCAATTGGCACACCTAAACTGATTTGCGAGGCTTGAGAGCTGGTCTAAGCTACATTTAGTTCTCATAGTATGCTTCAGAAGTTAAATACAGTGGTTTAATTTTACGAGGTTATTTCTGTTCACAACTATCCGCCATTTTACAACGCCAAGTAAGTAGGAACTTCTGTTGGTTGGACATTTATGTTATGTCGCAGTAACACAGAATATTTTGTTATTCCTGTTATTTTTAGCGTAATACAACTTTTGGTTGCGGCAACATTACTTAGAGTCTTTATTAACATTAAAACTGCAACGGTATATTTGTATTGTGGTAATATAAGACTTTGTAAATGGTTAATATTATTTACTTTGTAACAACATTATTAATTTTACCACTACATAANATTGTGGTAATATAAGACTTTGTAAATGGTTAATATTATTTACTTTGTAACAACATTATTAATTTTACCACTACATAAACGTTTAAAGGAAGGCCTCAATAATATATTTTTTGTTGCAACAACATTAAACTTTTTTCTGTGAATATAAATTTTAAATTCCCGTCATTCTGGTAATTGTTTTTAAATAATAATTATCCCTTTTTTTACAATTCACTCCTACTAACAGGTTGATGCATCACAAAAATGTAAGACACGCTAAAACTACAGAAAATACTTTTGGACACTTGTAAATCCTCAGCGACTCCGCTGTTGTTTGTGCGAGTGAGACAGAGAATGTAGTGCAGCGATGACGTCTGCCAACGCAATTGTGTGTCACGCGCTGTTATCTTGTTAGTGTAAAATCGGCAGCTTAACTTATTGCCGTTGGCTGTCCTAATTTCGCGTGTATCTGGTTAGTTAGTATTTTCATCTGTGTTTGAGATATCCAGAATAATATTTCTTATATAGTAATGTCTGTAAAATATCATTCCTGAGCCTGTCTGCAGTGTTTCTCTCCTAAGATACTAGGTTGGAAACATGTTTAGTAATTGATTATACGAACGTGACTTTCGAGCTCACTGCACCGCAGTTAAGTAACAGGTACAAGGCGCACCGAATCTTCAGTCAGATGGTTCGAAGCCCATTGTAAACAGGCGGTGTCGTTGCAGTGAGCCTGGTGCTGGAGTCGCAATAGCACGAAGAATCACGATAGCCCCGACAAGACGAAACAATTGTAACAGCCAACGGGAAGCAAGGTCAGCCCAAAAAAAAAATCGCAGCCTCGACAGCGACAGTAGTAGATTATTTTTCTACTTTTCGTCGTGTCGGGCACGCAAAGAATGCAAATACAACGCTACAAAACAAAATTTCGTGTATATTTTCCTACTGTATTAATTAATAAAATAACTTTACCTGATACCAAAATTATGGTTTGTTTTTAACTCTTTTTTTGTATGTATTCAGATATTGTCAAAATCAAAGAGTCATTCACTTTATCTTGAGTTTTGTCGTAAATATTGAATATTATATGGATGACTTGCCGTTTTAGGATTTTACACCAGTTAAGTACAACTTGTCGGACAGATATTGCCGGGGTATTGTGAAGAAGAGATTTGGGCGGCTCTTAACATCGAGGTCTTGAGAGTCGGGGTATTGTGAACACTGAATAAAATTTAACATGAAATTTTGTCGTGTCGGGCTCTCGTGCTGTGCTCGTCGTGAGACTTCGGCATAACAGAGCAACAGGAAACACAGCACAACTGAAAGTGAAACACTGCTTGTCAGCAGCACGACGAAGAGGTGCGCACACGTGAGAGGTTATCTGGATTCCTGTAGTAGGAGTGTTTCTTCAGGAAACCCGTGAAGAACGCTTGCCGCATTTTGCACTTGGGAAGGGCGTGGGCCATTTACTGTAACTGTGAGTGGCCCGTCGTGACGACAGAGTGCAAGTTATTTAAACTTATTGCTGATATCGCCACACGAGACGACGTGCGCGTTAATCTGGCATTCGGGTAAAGGCCCGGAGTATGTCTTTACCGTTGGCTGCAATGCGTTCCCCTGACGTAGTCAAAAGCAGGACGAACTCGTCGGAATGCATCCGACCGTAGCTCGACTTTAGTTCAATGTGGAAGTCGTAGAGATTTCCTGGTGGTGGTAGCCCTTATATTGAGAGTTATCAAGACTTTCTCTAACGTCTTGTGTGGGGAACAGATATGTTGAAATCCTTGGACGTATTTCGAACTATATTCCTCTTTTAAATTAACATGGCAGTTTTCCTCCAACTTTGGTCGCCTGCCAATATTCAAGAATATTTTGCACTACACCTAGCCAACTTATTCGATGCAGTTGTACATACGCTGGCTCATTTTTCTGTCGAAGTTATTGTTACTTGAAGGTTTGAGTTCAAGATTTGTGTTGGTTATTTTTTAGGTGGCTTAAGGTTTAATTTGTTAACATCGATTTAACAGTGCGCTACATATGCGTGTAGTCTCATCTTCTTATTTACTAATGAAATTACTTGCATCGGCAACTGTGAGAATATACCATACTTTTTATCTTGCTATTTTATTTGATGTATCCCCACTCCTCCAGTCCGCAAAACGAAGGTTGAGGAGGTATTAGGTTACGAGTTTTCACGTCGAATTTATGAAGTAATAGCACTAAATTCTGCTGCGTCGTTAGCGCCTTCGCGTTATGTTTTTTTGCCGCCGTGTCTCTCTTTCTCTTTCTGCACGGTGGCGTACTCTTTGCTCGGGTCGGCTCCCCAACTCTTTCCTTCCTGTTCACCTCCTCTTTCCCCTTCGTGCGTCATCATTTTTTGATTGGCCGTGGTAATTATTGAAGGCCTTGCACATCCCCCGCTCTGCCTTCTTTGCGCCCTTCTGACGTCTGCTATGTTACGCGTGCTANGATTATTGAAGGCCTTGCACATCCCCCGCTCTGCCTTCTTTGCGCCCTTCTGACGTCTGCTATGTTACGCGTACTAGATTTCCGTTTGCACCTGATGGCTTAGCGCTTAGCCGCACTTCACCTCGCCCAGCAGGCGTCAACGCCAATTATCATGTTGTTGAGCTGACGATTCTTCCTGTCACGCTACAGAGCGATGGGGCACTTAAAACGGTGAGTCGTGGAAAACGTTAAAGTTTTCGGTGGGCTTTTTAAAAGTTTTGGTGATTTGTGTGGCATAGTTGTGTTGTACCCGGGTGTGCAGTAGTGCTAGTCGATTTCAAAATTTTGGTTTTGGCTTAACTGTGGTGTCGCGTTTCTGTGTGTCCTTTTTTAACGTGTCGTGTTCGTCTTTCTTNATTTTGGTTTTGGCTTAACTGTGGTGTCGCGTTTCTGTGTGTCCTTTTTTAACGTGTCGTGTTCGTCTTTCTTTGCCGCCCAAGTTTGATAAAGGTTTTGTGTTGCTTTGTTTCCACGACTTCATCGTTAGGGCGTAAATATTTTTTAGGTGTTATTTGTCTGTTATTGTAATTTTATCGTCCGGAGCTGTGGTGGGTTCCAAAAGACTGCCTCCCACCGGAATTGTTTTAATTGTTTTTATTATAATTTTAAAGGAAAAGGAGACTTTGATGGGAATTTATTTGCCGTACTCCTTTCTGTCATTTTTAAAAGTTAAATGGGTGCTCGGAAATATACTAAGTCAAGAAAGAATAGAAATGTTTTAAGGTTGTTGTTTGGTACTGTAAATTTTGGATCACTGTAGTTTATTTGTTTNAGTCAAGAAAGAATAGAAATGTTTTAAGGTTGTTGTTTGGTACTGTAAATTTTGGATCACTGTAGTTTATTTGTTTGTTGTCATGGAGCCGAGAGGCATTTTATATAAAGTATTTTTTTTATTTGGTGCTCCGAGATTAATGGTGCGCTTTAATGAATTGTATTAATTGTGTCAATTATTGATTATTCATTGTAACCTGTAATTATCCACTGCGTGATATTTTTTGCTAGTCTTTTCATGGGTTTAGCCATTCAGTATTATTTGGTATTTTGTGTAAATAAATAGAGTTCAATGCTTATTCTCTGCATGTACTTATTTGTGATTTGTCACACTGCAATTGTTAGTTTTCATTCGACCTCCATGCCAAATGGTGTTTTCCTGTGCATGTACTTATTTGTGATTTGTCACACTGCAATTGTTAGTTTTCATTCGACCTCCATGCCAAATGGTGTTTTCCTGTGCATGTGCCTGTTCGCAACGTCTGTATCATAACTACATCATAGTCATAACGCGTCTATAGTTTTAATTTTTTTTTATATTCGGCAGGTTATAATTTGTGCATTGTTTATAAGTCTCAGACAAAGTCAGCTTTATTTTTCCAGTCGGCAACCTTCGTTTTCGAGANTTTATAAGTCTCAGACAAAGTCAGCTTTATTTTTCCAGTCGGCAACCTTCGTTTTCGAGAGACTACAGAGCCATTACGAACAGCGAGGCTGAGGATTATAATTCCGGGTAAGCCAGGAATGTACGTGCAGTTTTTAGATTAAATGAAAGTACTTTAATAATGTAAGANTAACTACATCATAGTCATAACGCGTCTATAGTTTTAATTTTTTTTTATATTCGGCAGGTTATAATTTGTGCATTGTATATAAGTCTCAGACAAAGTCAGCTTTATTTTTCCAGTCGGCAACCTTCGTTTTCGAGAGACTACGGAGCCATTACGAACAGCGAGGCTGCGGATTATAATTCCGGGTAAGCCAGGAATGTACGTGCAGTTTTTAGATTAAATGAAAGTACTTTAATAATGTAAGANAGGATTATAATTCCGGGTAAGCCAGGAATGTACGTGCAGTTTTTAGATTAAATGAAAGTACTTTAATAATGTAAGACCCTACCCGTCTATCTCGGAAATTTTACCGGCCTAAAGCGGGAGTGTTAATGAACAACAAAGAAAACTTTTTCTCCCCCAATTACATTTTGTTGTGCCCTAAATGTTCGACGGAGTCAGTTCGAGGCTTGCACAATCAAGAGCGTGTAAGTACCAGCCCATGATCTAAGTTAAGTTACAGACATCCTGACGTTCGCGTGGAGACATTTATATAAACATGTTAAACCGGGAATCTAATCCGAGTTCTATTCTAGCGTGTTATCACTGCGTCACCTCGCTCTGTCCCCCAGTTCACCCCGGTGTGGTACGGCCTCCTTTAATATCCATTCACGGTTACTTCCAACTTTTTTGTATCCCTGCTNCCCAGTTCACCCCGGTGTGGTACGGCCTCCTTTAATATCCATTCACGGTTACTTCCAACTTTTTTGTATCCCTGCTTTCAAGATACTCCGCCGCCTCCATCAATTAAAGCTTGACCAAGTCTAGGAAATTACACCAAAGGGGCAACGCANGCTTTCAAGATACTCCGCCGCCTCCATCAATTAAAGCTTGACCAAGTCTAGGAAATTACACCAAAGGGGCAACGCACCGCATTCGTGCGCACTCAGTTTAATAATATTTTGCATAAGAACGGCTTCTTACTAGCCTTTACCAACACATCCATTTTCTCACTGTTTTGATTCGTACTGATTATAATTAAAAGAGTATAATTTTTAAATAAAAAATAAATATAAGTTCGAATAACTAAAAATAAGATAATTTTATGTTAACAGAAGTATTAAACGCTTCTGATATATGACATTTATGAAACAACCATGACACGTCATACGTGGGGTGATTTTACAAACATTTGGTTCACAAAGTGTGAAGAAACTGCGAATAGACTATAGCAAGAATTATTTGAACAAAATGTATCGATATAAAGTGAAGATGTCCCAACACAAGCCGTAATAGTCCAAGAGGGTGTAAAACCTTTCGGGCGCAGATTCTATTCTGATTATTATTCATGACCTTTCATTTCAACACCTGTTGCTGTCCGGCTTATTTTGGACCATCATTAGATATGACGGATATTGACATCGTCATTTGCGTAACCTCTCGTACTATTTTCGTAATTATTTCTTTTTATATGAATGGTCGTAATATTTTTAATTTTAGTCATTTTATGCCGTGCTCCTTTATCATGCAAAATGCAGAAAAAATAAATAAACTGTAACTAGGAAACCAATTAATTATATTTTAACGGGTATTATTAACTTTTCCAGATTTCGTGTTAGCAGAGGAGAAGTTTCCCCACACGGATGAGTGAACCCATGACATGAGATTGTCATCCGACCATACTAAATTTTATGTGCTCGTGGGTTTAGCTTACGGGCGCGAGGAATATCTCCTGGAATCTACTAAATGCCAGTGCCTACAAACAGCATTGCTATCCGCTTTATCATCCGTAACCTTTTCCGTTGTTATATCCATCTAATATTATATCAGTATTTAGATAGTGCGTATCAGTGTGCGTTTTTTTTAAATATCCTGCAATATGTGTATATTTATTTACCAGCTGACTTGAGAGATTTAAAGGGCGCTCTTGAACAAGGTCTTTGGCGTCTGTCTATTTATCAGCAGTATTTTCGGTAATAGTGTTCTTGTTGCAGGCAAATTTTACTGCAGGCATGGCGTGGTGGAATGTGTGCAATAGGAAATTCGGAGCAATTGAGTATGGGGACACTGGAATTACATTCCTTGATAGGAATTTGCTTTCGATACAAACGCCACGCTTGCAAATCCCATATTATTTCTGATACCTTATTTCTGCACAGTAACTATGGAATTTATAGGTGCTTTCGGTGGTGTTAATGATTTTTAATGTTTGAAACCTTGTTTATCCGGAACATTTAGGTATTTTGAACATAAACACAATAAAGTGTGTTTATGAATGCAAGTGTATTGAAGTGGATGCCAGTGAAATTGGTTTATAGTAGTTTTTCGCCATTTTTAATGTAAAATACGTGTTTGGGTACAGTTTTTATAAAACAAGACACTCATTTATTAAAAAATGCCCCACAGTTATGAAACATATATCAATATATTTCATAATTATGAGGCGAGTAAACATAAAATATTAAAATATAAAATTACGGCGATAGATGTGAAACATNTTATTTCTGATACCTTATTTCTGCACAGTAACTATGGAATTTATAGGTGCTTTCGGTGGTGTTAATGATTTTTAATTTTTGAAACCTTGTTTATCCGGAACATTTAGGTATTTTGAACATAAACACAATAAAGTGTGTTTATGAATGCAAGTGTATTGAAGTGGATGCCAGTGAAATTGGTTTATAGTTGTTTTTCGCCATTTTTAATGTAAAATACGTGTTTGGGTACAGTTTTTATAAAACAAGACACTCATTTATTTAAAAATGCCCCACAGTTCTGAAACATATATAAATATATTTCATAATTATGAGGCGAGTAAACATAAAATATTAAAATATAAAATTACGGCGATAGATGTGAAACATTACGTTTCTTAAAATAATTTGCTGCGGCAGACAATTTTGGAATTATTTGAGGTCCATGTTCCTTCGTTTTATTTTTATTGGATGCTTAAAATGCTATCCGACATTAGCTTTTGTGACGTGTTAAATTTTCTTTTCGCCTTTGACGAAAACCGACGAATCGCAATGACTATAAATTATCACAATGAAAAGCAAATAATGCTTCACACGTTTTAAAACAGGGTAGCCACCCGGCGANACTGGGTAGGCACCCGGCGGAAAATAAGGCGATTAAAATGGTTTTGCATAAATACCGTGACTGATGTGGATCCACATGTTTTGCTCGAAAATATTTACACGAATGCTAGATTTCAATATGCTACGTGCACACTTACACGTACAATTATATTTGATCACTGGTTGCGTGTCTGTATAGGAAAACAATTTGTTACTCCTGACTGGGCTAGTCATAACTGGATTACTGCGGTACTGAATGGCTGTTATTCGTTGGCAGATATCTAAGACGCATGACAGTAAAAACCATTGAAATTCGATCGGAACTAAAGTGTTGTGGAGTACATATAATCATGGATTCTTTTCCCGAAAAACAACTTCTCCTAATTATAATATGCGATACCGACCAAATAAACGTGGCATTTTAAATACAACGTATTCAGTAGGAAACGGATTTAGTTAATGTGCCTCATAGAAAATGAAGCTCCGGTCAATCTGCATGGTGGAAGTCTCTCTCCTCTCCCCTCTTTACATTCGACAGTTTTACCTCTCTGAAATTTTCAGTGGCCGAGCAAGCCTAGTCTTAAGCCCTAGAGTTGGTTCGTTTAGTATATGCTTCAGTACGGAACCTCTCTAGCCTTTTAGTCCTTTGGACGAAGTATAATTTTCTTTTCAGCTCAGACTTGAGTTGCCGTCCTAACTTGGAGTGGTTTAATTTGTGCTTTTCTCATCTGTCGTGCAGTTTTATGGAGGAATACAAGCCGAATGACCTGATGTCTTAATTATCACGACTGCTATTAACTACTCGGATCTTTATATTAATTACTAATCAGAGACTTTCACACTGTAGAAAAATACGTTCAAAGTTTTCTTATATCTGTTTTGTTTACGCTAACAAATTATTTCTTTAATTCAAAGGGAAGGTTAAAGATACTTAGGTTTGTTCATAAAATTTTTCTTTATGCAGTATTGTTTCATAGCAAACAAATAAATTATTTGGCCTTGTCTTCTTTACAGTTAAGAAGTGTTGCTGTATGTCAGTGAAAAGGGTTAAGTGGTACAAAAACTTTCTTTCCTTGATTTTAATTTTCTGTACCTCACGAAACTTTCTAAATGCTACGTTACAAAATAACAAATTCCGTAGATCACCGACATAAAAGTTTAACCTTCACCGTAACTGAATTTTATTACAAAAGATATTGCTGAACCGTTGTAACCACAACACAAGGTTAACATTGCCATTAATATACAGATGTTCGGAAACTCAGTGCCCAAACTCCAGATACAGTTTATTTGAACCAATAGTAACACAGAAGGCACATACACATATTCGGAAACATATTTTTATATCAAATAAGTGTGTTAAAAATACCGGCGTACAACGCCTGGAGAACAAGGCGGCATAATCACGCGTGTAGGATTAGTTACATAGGAAGTAGACACACGGCGCTGCGATTGTAATAATTTAGTGTCGCGCGCCTACGACCTACGCAACTTGTCCTACACGCATGATCGCACAGCCTTGTTCTGCAGGCGTTGTACGCAGCAACTTTGAACACTATTATTATATGTAAAAATACGTTTTCGGATATAAGTGTACAGGGATTTTGTGTTACGATTGGTCCAAATAAACTCCGTCTGGAGTTTGGGCACTGAGTTACCAAACAATCTGTATTGATCAAATAAACATGTTATGTTGTGGCAAACCTATTTTGCAGTGTGTTACGAATTAGCTTTTAAGCATTCGTAGTTGAAAGTGTCTATGGGCGTAGCTCAATAATAAGTCATGATTTGGTAGAGCACAACAGTATAAGATGAAGTTTATTACATGCTAATTAGTTGTATTAAATTTTATTACCTCACGCCATTCTATTAAAATCTAATTGGAAAGTCCCCACCTTGTTGATGTTTCCGGAGACTGATTCTAGGAGGTGGTTAACGACGGCCGGACACACCCATCTTCCATGGTCTTCTCTCGGGTCGGGTCGACGACAAAAGACGCCGCTTCCAGTGTTACGCTGGCCTAAATCGGTTGCGTTGTTTAATATTTCGGCCCCGTTTACTGGTCGGTTGGGGGGATTTCTGCTACTGTCTTCGCAAGGTGTTTTTGCAATCACGCTCGTGTCCTGGTTTAATGTTTGAAGGTGTGATCAGGCAGGCCGTTCAGCTAAGGCCTGATCACATCATAACAAGTGGTTCATATTTAACGATACTTTTTTGGCGTCAACAAAACATGTGCTGTGGCAAATAAAGTGTTTATAGGGAGGAGATGAGTTGTAAGCCGATACTTCACCGTCGCCACCATGGCCTCAGAGAAAAACTCAGCAGCCTCAATCACCGTAGACGCTCCACCGGCGAGTATCGTTTGGCAGTCAGTCTCGGCAATTATGTATTCTTTACATTCTTATAATTTTGTTTTAAACCCATTGCCAGAGTTTTGCCTATTGGCGATGAAAGCACCAGTTTCACGAAACGTGCATCAACACACTTTGTGAAATGTATTAGTCGTCGTTTGTGTTAGTTGTTTAACATCAAAGTACTGTAGTAGGAAATTACTTCTGGAAAAGTTAGCTGTTCTGTAAACACTGGATTGAAGAAAGTAGGTATAACCATATATATCAATAAAAATGGATACGCCTGAAGCCTTATTCACTACGCGTATTAACACCGATGCAAAATAAAAGGACATGCCCGAGCAGCATATTTTTGACGTCCATTACAGTAGCGCATATTGCGTATTTTATACTCATTGTCTCTTTATGGAAATGTGTGGTTCACAATGCAAATAAGTTTCAGTTACGTGTGTTGACTCTTTGCACTAATTTGACTTGTCGAACCAGTGCTGTTCATCTCTTACCGTAATTAATTTCGTCGGGTCCGTGCACGCACATCCATTGGTGTATTTACTCCGCCATGAGCTAAGTAAGTATGGGTACAAGCATTTCCACCAAATTGGTTTGAAAACATGTGTTGTAACGGCAAAGCCCAGTTTCTTTTACAAACATTTTATAAGATTAGTAAAATAATTACGAGACAAAGGAAACTAAATTTACTTTGATATCTACTTCTTCATTTTTGCAGTGCATTTTTAAACCTTTAAAATACTTTTACGTGACTAATTTACCTAGACAGGTTGAGGTTTTCTTTTTCACTCGGAAAACATGTATTATGCATGAAAACTAGGAAAAACTAAGAATGAATATATTCACATTCTTATGTGTGTATATTAACAGTATATATTCTGTTGGCGTCAAAAGTTGTGAGGGCTGGTCCCCCTAGTCCTAGTTCACCTCCCGCTCCCCTCGAAGACACAAAGGTTTGGCCTGTCGCGTCCCCTTCTTCGAAGCAAAAAGGTGTACCTTGAAAGACGTGCCAAACATTCGACTGACCTCTTCAGACAGAAGAGTTTGAAACGTACATCAACGCGTCTATCGCCGACATTTTTGTTTTGTAGAAAAGATTGTTGCGCGCCAGCGTACGGTACTAGATGTTCTGGGTTTAAGTCCCGGGAGAAGCGTGGATGTATTAATTTTTTCAGCTACACGTCTTTCAAAATGCTTGGCATGAATACGAAATTATTACAAAGGTGAGTGGGGATATCCTTAATATCAAAGTCAGTACTAAAAATTAATGTCATATTTTTACTCAGTTTGTCAAAATATTATATTTAGTATCAAGTGCTACCAGCCAAAAGCAATTTAACATAAACGAAGTAGTTTCACTGTAATTGCATAATTTTATTTAAAACTACGCATTAACATTATAAACCAGTAAGTGAGACAATTGTGCGAAAATATGGTTTGCAGAGGTTGACGATACAATCGATAGACATATCGTTACGAAGTTAGTTATTTGTTCGCCAATCAGTAGTATATTCTTGAAAAGCGGAATTAAAAATAGTCTACATATAACTAAAATCTTTAAGATTACAATACCTAACTGAGTTGGAGTTTCAAGCAATTTTACTGTATGTAATTTGTTTATTTTGTCTTTATTTTCTACTAGCGCAGTTAAGTAAATGTTTGCCTTTTCTACCCCTGAAGTACAGCAAATATGCATACATTTCAATATACAAATACAAAAACAGTTATAATTCTATCTTTAATATTTGTACAAGTTATTTGGTAACGTGAACTTACTGACTAATGATTAATTGATTGGTTTGGACGAATCTTAGCATAAGAGGTCTTCAGAGCCAATGTGGTGTGGGTGAAATGAGATTGACAAGGAGCAGTGCCTGGACGCAAGGGTAGTGTAAATGNATTGATTGATTGATTGGTTTGGACGAGTCTTAGCATAAGAGGTCTTCAGAGCCAATGTGGTGTGGGTGAAATGAGATTGACAAGGAGCAGCGCCTGAACGCAAGGGTGGTGTAAATAGGAGACCCTGAGATAACCCACCAACCACGATTGCCACATGCAAAAATCTATGTTGACATCGCCAGGAACCGAACCCGTATCGCATTGGGGGCAGGCGAACTGCCTCAACCGCGGCTTTCGAAATGCTGTGATAACATTTGTGATTTGAATACTTTTTTCACGAAGCAACTTCCAGAAGTCAAACCAATGAAAATAATTTTATAACGTGAATAGTTAACAACACTAATTTACAAGTGTTATATTAGGAAACTTTAAAATTACTCACCATAGGTTGAATATACAGGACAATGAATAAAAATAAATAAATAATTAGGCCTCCAAAACACAAACTTTTAAAATTTCAGTGACACAATCAGTTAACAACCACCAATTTACAAGTATTATAATTTAAAAATAAAAAACAATTGAATACAGTTTGATAATATATTATTAGGATAACATGATAAAATTAAACAATAAACGACCCAAGATTATGATGTTACAAATAAGCAAAACTAATGAAAAATACTGAGGTACAAATATTCAGTTGTAACCAATTATTTCTGAACAAGACATGAGAATATAATGTTAAGGTACATAGTGACTGTAAGAATGAGCAGTGATACCAAGATCATGGTGTGGGGAACAAAAAGTCAAAATAAGGGAAAACATACTGACTGTTCAGCTTAAATCTACTTATTTACAAGTATTCAAAATTAAAACTTAATTACTCAAATGACACCATGTGACATTCATGATTCCAGTTGCTTCGACAATAAAGATTCTATGTTATAGTATAAGTAAATATAAAAGAAACATAATGNGGTACATAGTGACTGTAAGAATGAGCAGTGATACCAAGATCATGGTGTGGGGAACAAAAAGTCAAAATAAGGGAAACATACTGACTGTTCAGCTTAAATCTACTTATTTACAAGTATTCAAAATTAAAACTTAATTACTCAAATGACACCATGTGACATTCATGATTCCAGTTGCTTCGACGAAAAAGATTCTATGTAATAGTATAAGTAAATATAAAAGAAACATAATGTATGTAATAGTATAAGTACAAATAAAAGTGGATAGCAATTTTACAAACTGATAACACATGATACTATATTTCTAAACATAGCCTTGTTAACAATGTTTATTCACAGTTTTTGAGGAAGCTTAGGGAAAAGTAAAACTACTCCTAGCTCACTAATTTAAAAGTGATTAAACAAAACATATTAATGACACTGTAGAGTACATATATCAGCACGATATAATCTAGTTTCAATATTTACAATGGTTGAGCTAAGCAAGAGCTGTCGCTATCACACTCACTAAATATTTCTTGCTCATTGCAGCTGTCATGTTGTGAATTTTTTTTTTCGCTTTCATCGTCTGTGTCGTCACTGTCACTATCCAGTTTGATTAAGAATTCATCTACTGTTAACTCCATGAGGCAGTCGTTCTTCCATTACTCTTCATCAATTCCTTCAACGTGTCTGCAATATCCCTTGCTTCTACTGATAACCTCTGTAAGAGTTGCTGTGATAAATCTCCAGTGTGTTGTGAGCTCTTATATGACGTTTAATCTTAGCCCAGGATAGTTCTATATCATAGAAATCGCACATATAAGGGAGGCAATCTAAGTACAGTATTGCCATGTTGCTGGAATGGTCTGTAGCCAGCGAATATTTTCCATTGGTCGATGGTTTTCAAGCAATCCAATGAGAGTAGCTTTTCTCATTTTTTCGTCGCAAGAGACCCCTTTTCTTTGTAGCCACGCCACGATTTATTTCTTCGCGTCATATTTTGACTGTGGCCTTTCCACTTGCATCGAATGGTATGGCGAATTGTCCATACGTATAACGGAATTTGGTGGCAGATTTGGTACAACATGCTGCGAAACCCACTTCTGAAAATTCAGAGCATTCATCTGCCCGTGATAATCCATCACCTGTCGTTAAATTTGCCTTGTAAATTAGCTACCTATCCGGAAGAAAGTCTCTTGCGACCCAATGTGCACTACAATAAGTATGTTTGCTGCATTACCACTTTCTACCAATCCTTCAACGTCACCTTTCTTTTGCCAGCACTTCGGAAATGTCAAATTAGTGTCAACCCACGTTTCGTCAATGTAAAATATTTTCCTGCCTTCTCTTCTCAGCTGTTTCATTGTTGTCAAATACTTCGAACGCCACACGACAATGTCAGCTCTTTCAAAAAGAAACACCCGCTTCTTTTGTGATCTTTTCCACAAGAAGCCCATGTCTTTGAGCAGTCTTCATAGAGACGACTGACTCCAATTCTACCCAATATTTTCGCGCAGAATTGGCGTAAGTTTGGCTACGGTTGGTACGATTTTCTTGACGACGTAAAATTTTCTAATAGTATACCTTATCACACGCCTGTCAATGCTATCGATAACAATTTTCGTAGTTTTTTTTTGTCTGAAATGGCGGAAGAATGTATACATAAACTTATTTTTAGGCACTTTGTTTAAAGTTTACTTTACACATCATAAACTTATAAATGTATACTGGTAATGCCTGTCCCAAAGCTTCTGAAAAATAAGTAAATGAAAGAATGAACGAATTTCGCTTTTCTCTGAATTTTTCTCTTTGATATACTCGGAGATTTATTGCCATTTTTCTTTGTTTTATATAAGTAAATAAAACAAAATATCAAAGGCCTTTTCTTTAAAAAATATGTTTTAAATTAAATTTTTATGTGCGCTTATAGCAACACAAACGGTATGTGTAAAAGTACCAAAAAATAATATTTCCGTCTAAAAATTATATATACACACACACGCGCACACGCACATACACCCACTAGCTGTGCCCGCGGCTCCGCTCGCTTGGACTACAGAATTATTCTTCAGGTTTTTTTAAAATAAAGTCCATGCATTTTATACTTTTTCCTGAGAATTTCTGCACATGCTTTTCAATTTCAATGAGTGCATGGTGAAAACCTCCGTCATTGAATGTTGGCCGCGTGGTTACAGTAACAAACTTATAGGGAGAAATAACGGTATTTGTTAGTAGACACACTGATCATAAACACATAACAGAGCACTAACTATGTCATTTTTTGGTGCTAGAATAGACATTTTACATAGCCACTGGTCGTCATTTATATTTCTTTATAGATCTGGGTAAACGTTAGCAATCAGTTCCATATCACTCTGCACCAAATTACTAAAATCCCCCGTTAGTGACACACAGCCCTCGGCATTTGTTTCTAACCGCCCATCTCCAATTTTTAATAGTGTATCAGCATAATGTCCTGTATCAACGTCACTGTAGAGGTGCACTCTCATATTTATCGTCAAGCTGAATTTCTTGACATTTGCCCATAATCTTGACGTCTTGAGACAGGTTTTGATTTCATCTGCAGGTGTGCCCCTCTGAATCACCGGTAGAGTTTGGCGGAAGTCATCAGCCAGTAATACAATCATTGCTCCCAAAATTTCTGTAGTGTTTCGTATATCCTGTAGAGTTCGGTTTAGAGTCTCTATCGCTTTTTTGTGTGACATTTTGCTTTCGTCCCACACTAACAACTACTTACATTGACGCAGCATTGTACCCCGAGTGCTATTTTTACTAAAAAACATTTCCTGGGGGAGTGAGATATTTTTTCGGGATAAAAAGTAGCCTATATCACTTCCGGCCCTCCAACTATCTCTGTACAAAAAATCACGTCGATCTGTGGCTCCGTTGCGACGTAAAAGGACAAACAAACAAACACACTTTCGCATTTATAACATTAGTTAGGATATTCGCATTGCATATGTAATATGGGCTCCGACTAGCTGGTGCGTGAAGTTCATTACAAGGGTTTGATACAAAACACATGATTCTAAAACAGCTGGATATTTTGTAGTGGCGTCCAAACACCATGTTTAAAGTTCTCATTCAAACTCCAAGAATTATTTTAACGTAAAATTACTAAAATGGGTGCTTTCAGAAACATTTTCAGCCTCAAATTTTTGTATACAAAAACTTAAGAGTTGTCTTCAGAAACATATCGTACTTTCTTTTTATTAGTGTGCCTTTAAAAAAAATTGGTTCACTGCTGAAAGTCACATGTAGGAAAGTCGCCGGCAGAGAGACAGCATGCAAGTTGAGCGCCTTGTGGGCACAGGTGACGAAGCTAGTGAGGAGTGAGCAAGAGTTCGCCTTAGAGTTCGCCCGTTTTGAGGACTCGATTGCACAAAATAATTGCAGGTAGTCGGAACCCTTAATAGGAGATACGGAAGAACGTGTAAGCATTTTGTCCTTACNTGCACAAAATAATTGCAGGTAGTCGGAACCCTTAATAGGAGATACGGAAGAACGTGTAAGCATTTTGTCCTTACCTCCGCTTTCCTGGAGTTGTTTGAGGCTCAGCAGGTCTCTCTCTGCTTTGTTTGTGAATTCTTTCGATAGACGCCTTANGCTTTATTAATAGTAACCAACAAATATGTATTTCTTGCCTCTTCATCACAAGCTTCTACAATACTCCTGTTGACTTATATTTCCTAGCTGTGTATAACTAGTTTAATACCTCTTGGGTCGCATGCTACTCGCCATTGTTCATAGTCTGTCGCTTCTGAGAAGAACGAGGGGCGTGGGGTATTGTGTTTTGTAAGGCACATAGCAAGGCGTGGAGGCGTGGCCATTTTCTTCCTAAACCCCTAATCTCCCTTCAACAGGCTTTCCTCACCACCGCGTAGCTAGCCATCACAAGTCTGGGTGGCAACAGTATTAGCACACGCACGCTTGTAAAAAGTATCCCGATAAATTTTGTGGTATTAATCTATAATTGGTGAACTCTTTTTTATACTTCTGTCGTCACGTTTTGCGCATGGGAGAAGTTTTGTGCGAGTTCGTGAATGGCTGTTTGCTGACAGCTACTATCAACACATAGAATTTAAGTAACTATTGTATGCAACGATGTTGTCATTTAAATACACTAATCTGTGAAACTTTATTAGGAAGTGAGGTAGGCTACAAAGTATAACTCACTACAGCAACTTACTACGTTACCATTTAGTTATTTACCGATGGGCTGTACTTGCATTCTTGTTTCTTGTTGCAGACCATAGGAAATACCCTGCATTTTGCGTGTAGTCCATTCGCGGTTACTTCAAACTTTTCTGAAGCCCTACTTTCAGGCAATTCCTCCGCCTCACACAAAAAAAGCTTAACTAAATCTAGAAAATTTCATCATAGAGACAAGGCATCGCGTTTGTGTGCATTCATTGTAATAATATTTTGCATGAGAACTATTCCTTACTAAGAATTACCAACACACCTAATTTCTCTGTTTTACTCATATTAACTATAAATGACATATTATCATTTGTGATTAGAATATAGCAAAATGTTCGATTTAACAAAGAAATAAGATACTTTTATGTTAACAGAAATATAAAATGTTTTTTGACACGTCGCGTATTTAGGAAACACCCAAACACTTCATATACGGGGTGATTTTTAGTGGTTTGATTAAAAAAGTGTGAAGATACCGCAAATAGACAGTATCCTTAACGTGCAGTGTTAAGTACCCGACCCGAGTTTGATCCCAATCGTCGGTTTGAGTACTCTGTAAGCTCCGAGTAGTAAGCGAGTGGTTCGGCCCCGTCGACAATGGCATTTCAGCGTATAACCGTCCGACATTAAATTACAATTTTAAACTTAGTTTGTTACCTAGGGTACCACACAGACACTTGGCACCGCATTATCTCAAGTGACAATTGTCACTTGAGCACGTGTGCCTTCACAACTTTCTCCAGGGTTGGTAAACGGTTTACCACGTTTCATTATCACCACGTGCCGTGTTACAGTCAGCGTGGGCACCGCATCAAGTATTTAACCTCCACACTTCGTGCAGTTGAAGCACTGTATTTACGATAATGCACTGGTACACTGATGCAGTGGAGAGGGCAAACGGAATGCTTATCGTACGACATCGTGCGCATCAAGCAGGGAACGAAAAAAAACCCTGCGATTATACCATTAAGAGATCTCGCAACAGCGTATCCCCCCCCCCCTTTTCCGAAAGTGAATTCTGTAATTGCTATGTTGCATGTGGTTAAATACGTGTAGAGGCTGTTCATGGTGAAGTAAGCACTTTTTAAAACAATCGTAAAAAAAAATTACTGTCCATAACTACGCACAATGTACGGTGCACACTGGCATGCATGATGCCAGTTAAGTTGGCCGCAAATTATTGTTTAAATTTATGGCGACTGAAGATAATATTTCTTGTTTTAACTCTCTCCAGAGCACACAAATAAAGAAAGGAAACCGAAATTGCGTAGACACAAATTCCCATACCTTACATTCAAACTATCATTAATTTACTCTCAAAATTAGTAACACCGTTGATATTCAAAGTTTTTGTAATATCTTAGCACACTGTTTCACACAACATTATACAGTAGTAGGAGTTGTAATAGCCACAGAGAATTACTAAGCACCGACGTTTCTACGAAAGCTGTCTGTCTGTAAAATATATTCGTAATGTCATTCGCCATCTGCAGACATATTTCAAAGTAGTACATTGTTTTAAATAATATTATGAGATATGACGTTACCGACCTGGAAAGGTTAAACACATTATAGCATGAATTTGGTATTTTTTAAAATATTTACTTTCCTGACGATTGCATACTTTTACTCGGATGGCGCATGAATAAAGTGATCAATCATGCTCATGGCAACGCTAATTTTACGTACAGCTTAAGGATACGAATTTAGAAGGAGTGAGTGACGAGATTTGGACGGATCTTAACAGCGAGATCTTGAGAGCCGATGAGGGTTATTTAGGTGAGTATGGAGCAGCGCCGGAATGAAAGAGCGGGGAAAATGTGAGATCCCCGANCTTGGCGCCGCGTTGTAAGCCACCGCGCCAGGTATTTCGTATTAAACACAAATACGCCGGAGAGTGTAGGAAGAAAATAATCCACGTGTCTAAAAAACGTCGAGCTCGAGTATATTGGAAACACTTTCACCCACGGCGAAGTTTTGGAAAGACTGTTATGAAATTTTTTTCCTGTGTATACAAAATGTATTAAATGTTTTCTGTGGAAACATCTTCCGCACTGCGTAATTCTAAGCGTAATTATTTCTGCCACATGCCTTTTTCTTCCTCTTTGTTTCAAGAGCATAAACTCAGAATTTATTATAAAGCGATTACAGCTTAACAGATTTAGCATCTACTTTTTGTGGGGAAAAAAACTGACAAGCTATCTTTGGTACAGCTGTTACACAAGGGCCTATTAATAGTCCTGTATGCTATTTTATACTGTGTATTTCGCATGTATTGTGGTCTACATATTCTGTGTATGTATTACGCCAGTAAATGATTGTAACATTTCGCAGCAGACACCTAGTACAGTGGCCAAGCCATTATACTGAAAATAGTAAGTTTCCATATACAAAATTTNAACATTTCGCAGCAGACACCTAGTACAGTGGCCAAGCCATTATACTGAAAATAGTAAGTTTCCATATACAAAATTTCCATAATTTTTCTTTTTTTGTGAGTAATTTGCGAAAAATAACTAAAAATAACTGTAATTTTACAAAACAGCATACATTTTTATTTTAAACCTAAATGTTTGTAGTTTGCTTTATTTACAAAAATGCAGCTGTTGTCTTACATATTTCTTTAAGGGCGAGGAAAAGCAAACTCGAGGTACTCTTAAATTTTTTTGTATTTAGTACTAATATGTCGTTTTACAGTGGTGTTTTCGTCAAGCACATATTGCATTGAGTGCTTTTAAAATAACAAGATGTCTGAAAACTAACGGCTAACACAACGCAAAATCTGTAAGTGCATATTTGCACATAGGTTAGACTTTTTTTGTAATTTTATATTTTAAGCTTTTTTTGCGAAAACTGTTATGATATTTGTAATTTTCACACAAATATTTTAGGAATTCAAAGANTGATATTTGTAATTTTCACACAAATATTTTAGGAATTCAAAGAGAAGTATAATGGTAGAGGCATTATGGGGACTGGACTTTGGCACATCGGGGCCTGGGACAGGAGCGTCGGAGCTGTTCATGCTCTGTCATTCCGGTCCCCCGGCGGCCATCGTGGATCCAGGTGACCTTGACAGTTGACTCCCAAAATCCCCCAAAGAAACCGAAATTTCCAAAAAAAAAAAAATTATGTAAAAATTATTTTGAAATTATATTAAAATTATTAAAAATGTATTTAAAAAAACTTAAATTTACAGAGGTCCACCACACCCCACCCATACTCATCCACCAATATGGTATGTGCAGTCCACCATCTTAGTAGGC
>NQII01000119.1:486969-503450 GCA_002778355.1 Clitarchus hookeri | reverse complement strand
TATATATATCGTTTCGCGATACCAATGATAACTTAAATAAAATACAAAATTGTTTGGAAATTAAAATTTGTAATTTTAAAACATAAATATTATAATTTTATCTTACAACCTTGATTCGTACAAGCTTAATTTTTTATTTTATTTTAACACGAAGTTTGGTTTTAGCTTAAATGTTTATTGAAGTCACTCGAATAGCATGATGCAATTTCTTTCAAATCTGACACTTGTTTCATCTGCGGGAAGGGTTTTTATTTCTAACTATTTTGACTCTAAATTTTATCACAAAAGTTAAAACTGAAATATTGGCGTACCAAATAAAACATTTCCAAGAAATATTATTTATGACACACTAACATGAACAATCATTCCCAGTCGTATCCTAATGTCTTTATTACTTTTGTTCAATTTTGAGATTTGTACGAAAAATTGTTTAAATAATTCTTTTAGTTCATTTTATTAATTTCTCAAACTTCAGTTTCCTTCTCTGTCACATTTTTTCAGACTAGTATTTCATGTCACACCGTAATATAATGTGCTAAAAATGCAAAAAGTAATTTTAGACTGTTTTTGTAAAATCATCGTTCAATTAGAAGGAAAGATGGGATGCGAGTCGTTTGTCCTAAAGTAGTTTGCGCTAAATGTTAATGCGAGAGATAGTCCCACTCAACTGTGGCATTTTGTTGAGCCTGTTACAAATATTTATTTTCGTAGAAGTCGGTAATTACCTTAGCATATAGCGAAGAATTATAAGTTTCCTATGGATGTCATATTTCGCTTTCACATAAACTACAGTAGCCACGATTGAGTCGCCTTTCTGTGTTGTTGCGGTGTAAATTAGATTGTTTGTTCGACGACATTACAGTTGGTGTATATCCACTTTTATCTCTTCACTCGATTGTGAGTTTATTAAAATAACAATAATTTGCTTGGAGCAANGAGTTGGTGTATATCCACTTTTATCTCTTCACTCGATTGTGAGTTTATTAAAATAACAATAATTTGCTTGGAGCAATCATATTCATTGTAAATGTGTAGAAGTCTCTACCTATGAAAGTTGTTCACTCATCTAGCTCGCAGGTTTTCACTATTATTTATAGCTCATTTTTCACTGATTGTGTTGTTGAAACTCAAATTTTGTCAAAGGCCTATGCAATTACGAGAATATAAGAATGCACGCTTGGTAAATTTGTAGACTGCTGTTAAAACCGCACTTCTTAAAATATATCATGTCTAAAAAAACAGGACATTTCNCGCTTGGTAAATTTGTAGACTGCTGTTAAAACCGCACTTCTTAAAATATATCATGTCTAAAAAAACAGGACATTTCAATCAACAATTCGCTGACACGGATGACGGCGGATTGTAGCCTAGATTAGTTATCACACGTTCATTCTCTTCTTCAGTGTCGTGGTTTTATATCGCTCCGTCTGTGAATAAAGTAAAGATGTAATTACTTTTACGTCATCTAAAAGGCGGAATCAGTTTCGTTTACACCGCGTTCTTTGAAGGAAAGGCGCCGTCTGACTGCAGGAGTTAATCGTGTTACAGACCAAAGTTATGTTCTGTGCAAGGCTCATAAATGATAGACACATGCTTAATGCCTGTTACGGACTCTCCCTGAAAGTTTTAATAATCTTTTACTAAACCTTTTTATCTCCAAGTCTTATTTTTTTACTTACCTGTTTGGTGGAGAAGAAGTGTCGCTAAAATGTGGTCAACTGTGTGTGTTAATCTAACACATTTAACTAATGAAGTAATCAGATATGGAAATTATTATTCACAATTCTAGAAATAAGGAATACAGAAAAATATTTTCCTCGCTATAGTGCGATAATTGTAACATGGATGATACATATTTATCTTCGTAATTATATTGGATAAACAAACATAAATAAGAGAGTAATGGTTATCGTAGGCATGACACGACCTCGTAACTAGCTACTGTAACAATAATTCCCTCGTCCTTCTTGACTCTATGTATTAGATCTGTTTTCGTCATTATGTAGTAACCAGTGCCACTTATGAGGGACGCAACGTTTGTTAATTTTTGCTTTGCACTGGCAAGAAGTTTTGACATTGTACTGGCAAAAGTATTTGGTGGGTGTGTTTCTTTTCACTCTTTGCAACTGACGTAACGCAATGTTCAAGACGGAAACGGGGTGCCGCGAAGTTGTCGAATACTGGTTAATTACTAATGTGCCGTGCTCTAGAGGACACACTAAGGCTTCCGAGATTTCTACGTCAGTGTAAGTTTATCTTTCCTGAAAACTTCTGAGGCGTGTCGCTTTGGATTGTAAACTTGCGTTTCAAGCTAGCCATCCATATTTTATGCTTTAAGTGCCGATGGACGTTTATTTCATTTGTATGCTAACATTTTTTGGAGGATTCTTTATTGCATGTTTGAAGTACTTGTCCTTGTACCTACAAACATTTCACACCTTTGTTCACGGGTATGTCCAGACACGGGTATGTAAGCCAGGGAGAAATTTTTATCAATATAACTGAATACTGAATGTCGCACAGTAGGGACTAACGCGTATTTCATATCCCAGTGTGTATGTAAAACAGTTAAAGTCTGTCGTTTCAACTGCCATAACACCACCACAGCATATGTGCTCATTGTGACTGCGATTAGAAAATATATCAACAGTTTTAAATTGTTACTATGTCTAAACTTTGAAAATTACGAATTAATGTTTTTGTCGTTTTCTTAGTTCAGAAACAGTAGTTTGGCCAAAATAATACTTTTAACACTACCGGAGTCTAAAATGAAAGTGACATCCCAGGCCGCAGAAGAAGAATTTTTAAGGGTGAGAGTAGAGGGATTATGGGGACTTTGGCACATCGGGACCTCGAACCGGAGCGTTGGAGCTGTTCGTGCTCTGTCATTCCGGTTGGCCGGTGCGGCCATATTGGATACAGGTAACCTTGACTCCGGAGACCTTTGACCTTCGACAACCCAGAAAATCCAAAAAAATGTATAAAAAAGTTATACTCATACTCATTCCACCATCTTGGTTGGTGCAGTCCGCCATATTGTTAGGTGCAGCCATCCGCCATATTAGTAGGCATTATACCACCATCCGCGAGCTTGATTTTTGGTTTGTCATTTGTTTATACATTACTGGAGATTGTCTCTCACCTTCGTTCGACTGCCATTTTGGTTTTTTCGTTTGTTATTTGTTTTACATTGCTGGTGCTATCCCCAACACCACGCCCATCAGACGGCCGGCCCCTCCACTCCCCTCTTCAAATATGTTTAATTGGCCAGTTGCCCCACCTCTGATTCTCATTGAGTATTTACTCGGGCGTTTTCGGAAACCTATGTTCCGACCAATCGGCGGCCTATTTTAATCGCGAGAGTGTACTATTTTTTTCCCCTTAAAAACTCTGTATAAGACACACCCCGAGCCCCCTCGGAAAATCAGTCCTTTTCTAACTCTTAGAATGTATACGTGTTGTCCAAGTGACCATAAAATCCTTTCGGCCATTTTGGCATTTGGAAGGGTGCGCTCGCTTAATGCCTTGGACAAACAGGAAGAGTTACCTTTCCTGCCAAAATAATTTCTCCTGGTCTACGCAGCTTACGAAATTTCGACCGTATTCAAGTATTTGCCGACCTACCTGCAGCAGGACGAAGACATGCGGGCTGCCTCCCATGCAAGGAGTGTTTCGAGGGCTGCACCACCTCGGTTCCCGACACGCCGCATCGCAGGGGTTGGCGCAAGGCCCGCCGAGCAGCCCTCGCGACGTCTGCGCCCGTGGAAGACGACGTCCCCGTTAAAGACGCCCTTCCCATAGAATACGCCGTTCCCATAGGAGACGTCCTCCCCGTAGAAGACGCCCTCCCTGTAGAAGACACCCTCCCTGTAGAAGACGACGTCCCCGTGCCTGCTATCTACTCGCAAGTTGTACCCTTGAAAGATTCTCCCTTTCCAGAAATTTACTGGCAAGCAATACCCGGCGAGGAAACCAACCCAGAACACAGGTGCCCGATGTGTATGGACCTCAATGAAGTGTTAAATGACTTTGTAAAAAATTTGTGAATCTCGGTGTGTGCATGGGAACTTAAAATTTTTTATATAACAAAAATCGTATGAAATGTTTTTCAACATCCAAGGTTTTCGCTCGTTATATTCGTTCACCATCAAGCAGATTGCCATCTCGAACAGTGACAAAGACGAGAAAATCAAAGTTTTCATTTTTTTTACCACCTTATCCATGGAAGTATCTCGACTGCACCACGCAACACACCTATCGCCTACAAATGTATGAAACACACGGACTAAGGTGGGACGAGGGAAATATTCCGTACGAGGAAATTACGACAATGCTGGGCTCTGCCATATTTCCCTATTACTTTGTGTTTGTGTTTAAAATACACCAAGAGTCGGCGATTCGCAATTGCGTGCCCCATCGGAACGAACTTTGTAGACCTTCACAAGCGTTGCCGCTGCCCGGCGTTTCGACAGCTTGTCGAGACGTACACCACAAGACTTCACGAGTGCAAAAATCAAAGATATTTCTGTGCTCCATGTAACTCCGAAAATCTAAGACTGGGGTGTTATGATAACCCATGGTACATTTAAAAAAAAAGCTACGAGGAGCCCATTGTAAATTTAAAGGAAATGTTACATGTGTAATGCCCTCCAAGATGCAGAGAAGAAACATGTGTAAAAAAAAGGATTTATTAAATTTCTTATGCAGAAGAAGAATAATATTGTGAATTGTGTGCATAAATAAATGTGTTTAAAATAATATATTTTATTTATCTTGCGATATATTCTGCTCACATAAGTTAAAAAAAAACACTGTTGGTAAAGAAAAAATATTTAGTATGTATTAGTTTTATTATAATTTAAAGAAACAAAAAAATTAAAATTTTCCATGAGACTTTAGCCATTACTAAAACAGCGTATTATATGTTTTACATTTATGAATGTTATTATTTATTTAAATAAATTAAGGATAACGGATAAAACACTTTACAAATGGAGGCGATCTCGAAAATTATCTTTAGACGTGCCATGTAGCAACAGCAAAGACGGCCGGAGTTAAGGTTGGCACAACGTGCCGTACTTACCACTAGGCAGCCGTGCGTGAGATGTACTTTGCTCTTCCTGCTAAACAAGCAGATGGTGGGCTCGCGCACCACCTGGAGCCTGGGACAGGAGGCGAGCAGCTCGACTACAGCGGTGGATTCACGCTAGCTATGTTAAATTTATTATTTCAACAGAAATCGGTTGCTTATTCATTTATAATTTAAAACTTTAATATGTTGCAAAAAGAATTCACGAGTGCGTATTTATTTTATTATACTAACTTTACAATGCTGGAAAAAAGAAACACACCTTTGTCTTTAGCCCATTTGAGAATACACACAAGGGTCCAGGTTCGACACTTGAGATAAATATACACGTTACCATACTGATGATAAAAATATACCCGTGATCATACTGATTGATGAAAAAAATATACCCGATACCATACTGATTTAAGAAAAAAAAAAGAAGACAACATACTGGTGGGGACAAACAGAACATACTGATGGGGACAAACTGAGAACATTCCTTAAAAAATAAAACACTCGTCACCTACATACCAAACACCTTTAAACCTAAATTATAGCCAGCGTATAGGAAATATAATGTTTAGAAGTCTCTGCACCTTCCATTTAAAATTTGCTTCACGCTAACGAACTCCCCACAAAAAAAAATATATGTAGACTGTCAGAATGTTTTTAATTTTTTCTCAAAAAGTATACAGTATTATAAAACATGGCGGCGGGTCATGGGAAGTAAGATATCCTAGATACATTTATTTATTGGTTCGTTGTGACGAACCGGGGTCAAGGTGAAAGGTCACCTGGGTCAAGGTCACCTGAATGACAGAGCACGAACAGCTCCGGTCCCAGGTCCCGATGTGCTAAATTCCCCATAATTCCTCTTCTGGTTAGGGACTTTATCAATCTTAAATTTTTTTTTACAAATCTTCGTAATAAAAAATGAATGGCCGAAAATTAAAAATTAAAGTTTGACATAGTATAGAGGACTACTTAACATAATTTTTGAAGTTAATACTGTTTAAGATGCATATATCAATATTTTCGTTTGTGGGACAGAAATTATTCAATAATGAGGGAACCTTTGATTATAGTTACAGATGTGAAACGAATCAGGCAAGTAAATGAAATTGAATTTAGAAATGTGTGTTAAGCTATTCCCTGTCCTTTGACAATCTTGGTTTTTAAATATTGAACCTTGAAATTGAGTTATGGAGGGATATACGTAAATCCAAGATGGCGAGGATACCTTTTTTTAAGGAACATTTAAAGCGAGAGGGCCGTGTGCTTTTATCAGAGTGGTGGTATTGCGGGGAACGAGGTGGCGGGAACCGCAGGCGCTGTGGCCTAGCGAGCTCGCAGCCTCGCCTAATGCCCTTCTTGGATTTGTCAGTCCCTGGAGAGGATGTTTGCCGTAAACCTCGCGCTGACCTCTCACCACCTAATCCCCCTTCCCCTGGGCTTCCTGTATTGTATCACGTGACCTTAAGATGGTTGCCCTCGAGCGGGGTGTGCGAGATACCGGTCCTCCCGCGGGAGAAATACTGGCCCTTTCTCGCCCGTCGGCGGGCTTCTGCAACACAGTTCCTGTCAACGCTTCTAGAGCATAATTTTCAAGTTCTCGAGAGATAAAAAAAAGCTTTCTTTGCCGTGAAAAGTTTTTTTTCTCATTTCATCACAAATAATTGTTACTTTTTAATTACCCAAGTTATAATTAACTACAGTTGTTTATCAATCAGCAGTAGTACACTTGATGTAGTATTGAAATGTAAAAATTGTTTTATTGTAAATACTTGTCAACGTATTTCGTGTTAAACTACAGCTTTTTTTTTTTTTTTTTTTATAAATTATTGAATTTTGAAGAATGATGTTTTTAAAAATATTAGTACACATTTTCTTTAATTTCTAGCATACAGTATTCTTTAATAAACTGAAATATACTCATTTGCAAAAAAAAAATACCACCTTGAAGGTGCCACCGTAAGGGCACGTAAGTGGGTACAGGACATAGTAGTTATGTGTACACAAAACATTTTAATATTGTACTACACAAAGCATATATTACAGGGGACCAAAATTTGCAGAATGCACGTAGTATGGTGTTGGACCACCCGTAGCACGGAGACAGGCGGCTATACTCTCAGTCATGGAGGCATACAGACGTTGGATGTTCTCCTGAGGAAGATCCTGCCACAGCTGGCGCAACTGACCCTCCAAAACTGCCGCAATTGCCACTGGCCGAAGTTGCCGTCCAATCTGGTCCCAAACTTTCTCGATGGGCGAGAGGTCTGAAGACCTTCCTGGCCAAGAAACAATGTTGACATCACGAAGGTAGGCCAGAGCATTATCCTGCTGGAAAATGGGGTTGTCAAGCTGCACCAGGATGGGGAGCATATACGGTCGCAGAATTTCCCGGACGTATCACCGTGCCATCAGGGTTCCTTTGTAGCGCCCTCTGAGGGATGCCGCAGATTACGTTGTCACCTAGAGCATGCCCAAAAGGCCACTACACCACTGCTAACCCCAACAATTTACAGTTGGCCAATAATTTCCTATAAACATTACATAAATGCGCAGCAAGAATTAAATAATTGTTACGTGCAAGGTTATGACAACCTATAAGGCGCAAACATGAAAAAAAATATGGTTAATAAAAGCTTTTATCATGTATATTGTAAATTTTTTTACATGATTAGCAATAAGGGAAAATTCCAATTAAATATTTATGAAAGTATCAAAAATGTTATCTCTCGTTACATTAACAAACACTAAAATTTACGTTTGTACTAAGTGGTGATTGCCGAAAACCGTTATTTGAATACAATGACTCTAGGAAACGTTCATTCATCCATTTCCTAGCCTCTGCCAAAACTCATTTCGTTGAATGGCTTTTAAGCAACCTGTTAATTTGTACTCTGGCTCAAGCATATCATGTTTAAATCATAAGTCATGCAATAGTTCTCTTTCGCTTTAAAAATACATCTATCTGTACTACTCATCTTACAACTGTGCTCAAAATCTCATGTATCGTTACATTTAAAATGCTTTGTCTTTACAAATGAAGTCTGAAGGCCACTACCAAACGTGTCATTTTGATATCATACTTATCTTCGGCAACCACAAAGGAAGCTGACGAACCCCGATGCAGTCATCTTTCTCTTCTCACCCAGGCATGGTTTATCCTATATATACAAAAAAAACACTAACCCTAGCGATACCATAAAGTACTAACAAAACTATTTTTTTTTACATTTACGGCCACGCCGGCCAATAACACAATTTCTTGTAGTAGTATAGTGTGTACCCATGCGCTAAATTTAATTTTCAGGGTGTTCCACAGCGCTGCGCAGCGTCGTCTTCGGAAACACAAAAGTCCACAGTAGCGCTCTTAAGCCCGAGATACACGAGGCTAGTATTCCGAAGCCAGGATAGTAAGTTGTGCTAGTAAGCTAGCAAGCTAGTTACTCTGGCGTCGTGTATACAGAACTAGCTTTATTTCCGGGCTAGTAAGCTAGTGGGAAAGCTAGTAAGCTAGCGTCTCAAGCCAGGATAGTTTAATAGGATGGGGTTCTATTTTTTGAGCTAGTAGCGCCCCCCACCACTGATTTTCCTGTCCTGGCTTGTCTACCAGCTTCGTGTGGCCGGTGAAGCTAGTACCCGATCGGCTAGTGTGCAGTGACGACGCTTGTTTGTTTTCTGACCGCTGTGACCAGGTGTTCCTTAATCATGCCGAAACTGAGTACCGATATTAATTTAAAGTTTGTACAATTGTACCGTGAGGAGGAATGTCTGTGGAACGCCACTATTCCTTCTTACAAAGACAAGTGTATGCGTGATTCATCATTACAAAACATGTGTGTCAAATTATTGACAATGGGCATAGTGATTACTACCAAAGAGATAAAAGCTAAAATAAAAAATTTAAGAGCGACTTATTGTCAAGAACTGTCAAAAATTGAAAAATCAACTAGGTCTGGAGCAGGTTCTACAGAGGAGTATAAGTCAAAATTAAATTGGTTCGAGGAAATGCACAGTTTTATTAAAAATGTGCCTATGAAAAGAAAAACAACGGTAAGTTGCATTGTATTTATTTATTTATTTATTACTTTCATTTACACTTAAAATGTATGCCTTTGTAATACACAGTCGAGTTTATAAGTCTATGCTTATTATTTTCTACGTGTTTTATATAAATAGGATTGATTTACGGTCTTGATATCATTCTTGTTTGCCAAAACACGGCACCGTCGTCGTTGTTGAAGTAGTTTTTAAAGGTTTCCCTTTTCTCGATTGCTGAAATCGAAGAATGGTTACTTCCTTGTTGACATAACCTTTGTAAGCCCGTAGTTTCTGTCCTCCAAGAACCGAGAGAGATGGTTCCTGCTTCAATATCTTCCTCATCAACATCACTGCTGGTTATATAAGCGTTTCGATTTTCTTTTCTCAACCAATTATGCAAAGCGCATGCTGCTAATACAACTTTGTCGACGGTATCTACATTACTTGCAATTGGTTTTTGAAATACCCGAAATCGGCTTGACAATATTCCAAAGGTATTTTCCACTATGCGTCTGGCTCTGGATAGTCGGTAATTGAAAACTTTCTGTTCCAATGTTAAATTGTCACCTGGGTAGGGTTTCATAATGTATGGTTTTAATGGAAATGCGGCATCCGCAACAATCACTCCGCCATTTGGTAAAAGATTATTCTCTAGTTTATTATATATGGAGCAATTTCTAAATACACTTCCATCAGATGACATTCCACTAGCTCCAACATCAATATATCGAAAGCAATAGTCATAATCTACTATTGCCATAAGAACAATACTGAATACTTTTTTATAATTAAAATATACACTTCCACTGTTTCCAGGAGCTATAATTTGTATATGCTTACCATCAATGGCACCGTAGCATAATGGAAAATTCCATCTGTTTCTAAATCCGTTTTCTATTTCTGACCATTCTTCGGTACTTGTTGGTATCTGTAAAAAAATGTATATTTATGATTAATAAGTTACTTTTATTTTTATTTTAGGACAGTCAAGAATCAGCAATAAATAAACAGCAAGATAACAGCGAAACCAATATTGAAAGTTGCATTGATGACGGTGAAGATGTTCACACTTCAGAAGATTTTTCATCTCAGCCATTTACATCTTCATCAGCTAATATGATGCAACCAGCTGTGAAAACACCGACATCTGCTAATAAATCACAGGGCAAAGTGCCAGCGACACCAGCTCCGAAGAAGAGAAAAATTGCGCAAGTGGCAACATTGGTTAATGAATTAAGGCTGATCAAGGATGATTTAAAAAGTACACCAGTGTGCGAGCCACAACAAAATGAGCACGATATTTTTGGATCATATGTAGCTAGTCAACTTAAAATGTTATCTACTGCACGGGCTATTAACACTCGGGACGAAATCAATGCTATATTATCTCGTAGTCGAATGGAAGATTTAATAAATGATGGCAACACAATATGTTCATACCAGTCGCCTAGTCAAGACTCTTCAGACTCGCACACGACAAACAATACTTTATCAATGCCACTTTCATCAGGTGCCTCGAATTTAGCAACAACCGAATATCAAGCTCATTACCAACAACAAAATCCTTCTTCCCAAAATCTTGATGAGATTACTTTCCATTTTCCACGCCAGGATATCTAGAATCCTATTGCTGCAGCATTTATCAATGCATATTTTTTTATTAGATTATCTTACTACTTTACTACAAAAAAAATGTAATAAATAAAAAATAAAAAGTTAATATTACAAACCTTAATGTTTTCTTTCAATGCCTTGTATATTTCGACACATACTTCTGGTATAAATCTAGATATGGAAGATCTTGAAACCCGATAAAAGTGACTGAGTCTCCTGTAACTAATGCCGGACGAAAGAAAATCTAAAGTGATCTCCAATTTTACTCTTGCTGGTAACGCCTCTCTCATAATAGTATTCACTCGTTGTATTTTGGGCTTCACAAGACTCAACAGAATATCAAACTTTTCTGGCATCATTCGCAGAACACTCTTGTACTCGCCTAGATCTTCATTGCGAAGTTCTTCTAGAAGCCATGCAGATGATCCACGTTCATTCCTTCTTAAAATCCATGGTTTTGTCCAAATACGTTTTTGTAACAAAACTTCTATTAATTCTTCTACTGCAAATTGGCATAGTTCCCGAAGTAACTGTTGTAATCGAATTGATTTTCTTTTACAAATGCTGTTCATTTTTTCCGCGGACCGAACGTATTGTTACACTGCAGGGATACTGGCTTCATTTCCTAGCATCATGTAAACCGCTCTAGCTTGTGCTAAGGCAAGCTAGTAGCTAGCTTCAAAAGCAGGCTAGAAGGCAAGCTACTAGCTTACTATCCTGGCTTCGGAATACTAGCCTCGTGTATCTCGGGCATTAGGAATTACGGCCACGCTAACGGGCCAAAACATAAGTCAGTTGTCGATGGACGCCAAGTTGAGTGCAGACGTATGTGGGCCGGTCTTCCGCGTTCAATCTGGGAGCATACCACCTCGTCGCCGCCGATGTCGTCGGCGTTCGCCGTAGCGGACAACCCCATCAGCTATGTAGATTTCCAGCACAGTGAAAATGGTCACAAGGTATGGTGTCAGTGCTTCATATTTTACGTGTCCCAAACGTAAAATAAGCGGTGATGTCGCGCAGGATAGGCGAACGATACATTTATGCAAACAGTTCAAATGCGGGCAAAAAATTTGCATGAGACAAACGTGTCTTGCCTTCAATCGCCGCCAGTGGGGTGCGGTAATCGTAGGAAATGCACCGCACACCAGGACTCTTCTTGTTGGGGCGGTGTGCCGCTCTACAATGAAGCGTGGATCACGGCGCTCGTCGGGACGTTTCCAGACTAGAGTTCAGCAGTCGTTTGGATACAGATTCGTGATTCGTTGCTAAACACCACTCGTCGCCAACAAGTTGTCATGCTGCCCGTTCCCGGTATTAGGTCACATGTGTTCGGCGATGCTTGGGGTGTAATGGCAGACGTTGCAAGGGACGCCGCCTGGATATGGTACTGATGGACACAGCCGTATCCCCAGATGCCGTGAAATGTCCTTGGATGGCGCACAGCGTCGCCTGTGGAGTGCTTACAGTCTGTCGAACGATGAAACGATCCTCCCTGCTGGTGGTCCGCTGCTGTCAACCCGAACCTTCTCGGCGGGGATGTGTGTTCCCTCCTGTTCCCACTGCGTCCAACACCTACTCACAGTGTAGACAGAACAGTTCAAGTTGCGAGGAATGTGCCGAAATGTCTAACCTGCCTCTCGGAGGCCAACGACGCGGTCTCTTTCAAACTTACCCATCTAGGCAAAGGCTCGTTGAATGCGCCGTCGGGGTATGCTTCGTGTTAACTGAACTCGGCTCTGTGGCTCACCCTGCTCACACTGCTATTAAGGCCTTATTCGGTGTCTTGCAGCTTGAGTGATGGAGGGACATATATGTCCCCTAGTGGCACATCCGCGAAAGCAAACCACATTAAACGCAAATGGTACACATGTCGGGCTATGGCGATACTGTATGGCAACCTTAGTTGTATTCGCGTGAATCGTTCACTATGAACAATTTTTTTTGCACATGAGTGTAATTAGATATTTCTAAATTTTATTGTTAGTAACTGCCTAGTCAAAATTATTATTTAAAACAAAGGTAAATTTATTATTTTATTATAAATTTGTTTTGTTTTGTGTGGTTGCGCAGGCGAGAGAAAGAGAGTGGAGTGTGATGAGTGCACTGGTCGACATTAAACAAGTGTAACTGATCGCAGGGTCGAAGAAGGTGCAACGCCGGTGCGTGCCGACCGCACCCAAACATTTGACAATCTTGCAGCAGACAAAGCAGTAGCAGTAGGGATAAACCAATGGAACTTGCCACAAAATTCTGTTCGGATGATCTGAACATGTTACGTGCAGCATGGCATGCCACGCATCCTGATGCAAGACCAGCGTGATGATCGCGTGACCATTTGCGGTGGCTTGATCGGTAGTGCTGGCGACAACGGGGTGTTTCTCAACCGGATGGTAGCCAGGGACGAAACCTGGTGTTTTCTGTACGATCAGCAACTGAAGCGACAATCGGTCACCTGGAAATTTTTATCATTGCCTCTGCGGAAGAAAATTTGACTAGACAGGTCAAAAGGCAAGGAGATGCTTGAACTGTTCTTTGGCTCAGTGAGCATTGTTCATGTGGAGTTCTTTCCACAGGGAGCATCAGTAAACAAGACCCGCTACGTGGAGAGCCTTCGCCGTCTACGCAGTGCAGTTCGTTGTAGGCGTCCTGAGCTGTGGCTTACGAATAGCTGGCTGGTGCTATACAACACCCCCGCACATCGCTCTGTGCTTGTCCAAGCGGAACTAACGAGGCAACAAGTCACCGTGTTGCCACACCTCCATACTCACCTGATTCCTTTCTTTTTCTCCGCTTGAAAGCACAGCTGTGTGGGCGTACATTGTGTTCGGCCGAAGATCACAGCCACAAGAGGAGCTGTACAGGGTCTTTCTGCCAATATATTTCAGCTGTGTTCCCAACAGTTACACCAATGTTAGAAGACGTGCATAGCGGACAGCGACTATTTTGAGGGACGATATGCATGTGTGTAAGTGGAAGCCGTGATGCGTGGCTGCTTACACTCGGGGCGTCAGTTCACGAACTCATTTAACGTGGTATAGGCTGTTCACGGCAAAGTGAGCACTTTTGAGGCTAGTTAATTTATTATTCCAGCCTTTTTTTTTATCCCATAACCACATTTTAAAATAAATATCGCCCTGTAAGTAATAAATACAGTGTGTATATTCCACCGCTCTCGGAAGTTAACGTCTATGGCCACAATAAAATATATTTATTGACTATTATTCCCTATGTGAGCGCTTTCTAAAGTGCTCACTTTACCGTGAATAGCCTATAGTATGTAGGCCTACACACGCAATATATTTGTATGTAAGTTTATATGTTTGTATCTTCTTTTTTTTTAGGTTTATTTTTGTATTATTTTTAATGTCCTGTTTGGTGATAGGTTTTCCTCTGTTTTTTATGTTGTATATATACCTGTGCCTCCTTTTAAGGCTCGATCTTTTGCTAAACTTTATAATAATAATAATAATAATAATAATAATAATAAAACCATTATTATTGGCAAAGGGTATTTCAGTGTGTGTAGGAGGAGAAACTGTTGATAGTTTTTGTTTCTAGTTTGCGGGGGGCAGTACCTTCGAAAGTGTTACCCCGTAAATGTTATAAAACAGGATACCAAAATTTATTCTCATGAATTTTTCAAAACAATCCACACATTTTCCGATTTATGTTTTTTCAAATGCGAAGAAAATGTTTCGTTTTCCTTGTATTTGTTGTATACCTTCCATTGTAAAGTGGTAAATTTTACTCAGTGAGACAGATGAGGAGTTCGGAAACCTAGAACCTAAGGGAACAGGAAACTTAGAATAACATTTATCACGCGAATAAAGTTACTGAGTCAACACGGCCGTACAGTCGCCAAANCCCCCCCCCCCAGAAATTCTATAATTCCACTCAGCACTGTAAACTATACTGCACAAATATATATTGACAAGTAAAAAAATACCCAAACCGTACTCTCGATTGAAAGCATTTTATGCAAAAATTTAGTATCAGTTAGGTGTTATGTTCTTAAATATTTTCTCTTAGCACAGGCAGGACTCATCTTTAAAATATTATTACATATTTTGACAGCACGGCCATATACGTTCGCCATCACATCTAAACAGGAAATCATTATTGCTTAAGCTGACGAGAGTTCGACTTGTGCGCTGTTATTCTGGTATTACGGGGTAGGGTGAAGTGTAAACACAAAACATTTATTCAAATTTTATTTTAATAATTTTTTCCGTTTTATTGATACTGCGTTCTGTTTTTGATCATCATTTACTGTTTCGTTATAAAATATATGACTTGTTTTCTTTTAACACCGAATATCTCACTGAAATAAGATAGGAGACCAAATAAATGGTGTAATTTTACAGTTGAGTCCGTAGTTTAAATATGGTAACATTTTGTTTTAATTTTTTTATTTAGTCATATATTAATAAAATTGTCTTACTACTTTTATAATGATGGTTTCAGTCGATTCTCGCCAGAGTAACTTCACCTGTAAATAAAATCAAATGTTCTTCATAGTGTTTGGTATTAGGTGAGTAATATCGTCATATTTCGGGAAATATGTAAAAGAGAGTACGCTTTATTTATGATGAAATATAATCAAAGAGAAATTAATTTTCATTTTTGTCATAATCTTTTGTATGAATTCGTTGATTACTCACTATTAGAAGCGGTATTTGTTGATTCTAGGCACTGATCACTTGGAAAGCAGGTGTCATTTGTACTTCTACAGGTTCTGTCGAAGTTTAAATATTATTGCAAAGTTGTTATGGATGAGAGAGAGAGAGAGAGAGAGTGTGTGTGTGTGTGTGTGTGTGTGTGTGTGTGTGTGTGTGCGTGTTTCGTGTACGGTGTGTCTTTTTCAAACATATTCCTAAACGAAGTGAATTTGTTTGTCGCAATGTCGCCAACTGAAGTAGGCTGGGGTATAGGTGCCTTCAACAGCGCAGGAAAAATATGTTCAGCGATTCTTTATTTAAACTAATGTAGCTTAACTTTTTTTATCATTGAGGTTTAATGTACATATGTACCATTTACTGTGTTAATATAGTCGGCAATCGACATTGTGTTATACACCTGGCGTTCGTCTGATGGCTCTAAGTTATGCGTCTTTTTTTCCGAGTTCATTTTTAACACTTCGTCGTCATCTTGTATTGAAAGCATTTTACCAATGGAAGATGTTTACGGGGATACTTGGGTAAATAATTAATATCTTAAAAGCTGCTAACGAAATACTATTACAACAGGTGCACGCCAACGTTGTACTTGGCCTAGGACGCTACTGTTTTACAGTAATTAATAATATTTCAACGACTTGGGACATTTTAGTTGAAAATTTGACTCTACTTAACAGTAAGTGAAACCGTACGGAATTTTAGCTGTTTCTATCGTAACCGCTTCGTTCACATTTCGTGACTTTATAAGTTGTTTTCTGACCGTTTAAAATATGCCGCATAAGCCGTAAAATAAATAGGAGAAATAACAAATTTACAAAAAAAAAAGTAAAGTTTTAAAGTTATTGTAGCTCAGCTACGATATTCTGAAATATTGTAATAAATGGTAAAAAGTACCATTTGCACGTTGTTCCCACCTTTTAGGTAGTGGCATCACAAGAAAATTTTGAAAAAGTATTCCATCTAGTAAAATTATGAATTTCTGAAAGCTGACACATTTACGTACTAGTGAAACAAAATTATATAGGTTAAAGAAATATCTCCTCTTTAACCTTTCCATCATTGATGTTCTC
>NQII01000119.1:385461-486945 GCA_002778355.1 Clitarchus hookeri | reverse complement strand
TTTAAAAATTATTTTCAGTCTATAAACTAGAATTGCTGCCCAAGTGTCGTAATTTTTCGGCAACGAACGTAATTCGCGCATTCCTGATGCAGTTAATTCTGCAAAAAAAAAGTTATAGTCGTTTTTTCCAGGGGCTGTTGGCTGTTTTGCGGCCAAATAAATGGTACCAGAAAAAAAATGTAATCTTGGCGCGTGAACGATGTGATAAGGGTTGTGCGGGGGTTGGTCGGAGGGGTGGAAATAGATTGCGGCGTGGGGTGATGCGTTGCTCTGGCGCGGGCGGGCGGCAGAAGACTGGGCAAGGCGGCGCGGCGTTATCTCCGCGGCAATTACCCGCAGTTCGACTGCCGACCGAGCGAGCGCTAGTCACGTGCGCTGTTGCCGGTAACAACAGTTATTTGCGCGCCGTGACTGCGGCACGCGCCCTGCATGCCGAGCGGCTCACGCTGTGGTTACATGCGGCAACGCTGTGATGGCAGGCGCGTGTGCTAATGATGCCGCAGCCCCTACATTCAAGGGCTTTGCAGTTTACACAGTAAACAAAAAAAAGCAGTAATGAGTAAACAGTTGGCAGTAGGCTTCAAAAATTTATTTTATACAGTCATGATCCAACTGCCTAACATCGATCAATAGAAAAGCATTTTACAGTGTGTTATTTGAAATCAAAATAGAAATAGGTTTTAATTCAATTATATTTTTGTATAGTGGACAATTGTTTTTAGGAGCAAGCCAACAAATATAAATCTTTATTAAAGTTCGTTATTTAAAATCAAATTAGGTATGTGTTCATTTAAATGTATGCTCATCTGTGAGTTACTTGGGAATTGATTTTTCGTACTGTGAAACTTCATTGTGTATGGGTCGATTTGAGCCAAAACGCTAGAAAATCCTTTAATTTGTACTACTGAAGGCTTAATGCTAAAGTTTTTCATTGTGTAGAACCTTTAAAGGAAACACGTTTTACACACTGCCCTATGACAGGTTACTTTAAATTTAAAAAAAATTTATTCCGCGTTATTTGGGATAAAATTTGTATAACGTAAAAATTCTGCATTGAAACATGATAGAGAGATAAATTTCTAGTGTATAAGTATTCAACCAGGTGCTTCGTGCAAGCGTGATAAACCAATATTTTAACACTTAGGGTTCACTCCTTAAATCTCTGGATGCTTCTTCGAGCGAACGCCCATCAGCACCGTGAAAGTTTTACCTCCCGTATATTAAGCCCTCAAGATAGAAGGACAGTGGGTTCTAATGGAGCACCGCGCCAGACTGTACAACATGCAGAACTCATAAAATGTAGTATGGGCCTACATACGTTATCAAAATTGTCAGTAAAGCACGACTTATGTTGTATATAAAACACGAATGCATATGTTGTGCAACACTATAAAATATTTTGTTCGAATTTATCTATTTAAATGTTTATAGATCAACTAATAAGAATGTATTTATTTTTTTGTTAAAATATAGGCGTATTTTTATTATTTATGTTCCGAAGAACAAATTAACCATCAGAATACTTTCTCTGGTTATACATAATAAAAAAATGATAATAGTGTTTACATATATGTTTTTAGTAAACGATCTCATGCACATCCATTTCAATTATAAAAAAGGTAACTTTCGTGGCTGAAATTAATTAATTACTACAAATATTTGAAAACGTTGTTACTAATTTTTTGTTACTTACTGCTAGAGTAATGTTATGATGATCTTGTTTCATGAAGGCGTTTTTGTAAAATGTGCTTTCGTATTGTTTCATTTCGAAGGTCGTAGAATAGAGGCAGACAAGAAATTTTAGTGTCTGAAAAATTAGAAGTGTTCATCCCACCATGTGTATATTACTTTTCATAAGAACATAACGCATTTTGGTACGCAAATAAACCGCATTTAGAGAGGGTACGCAAATAAATCGCATGTAGTGAGGGGAAGTATGTATTAAACAACGAACGATCCCTGACTTCAAAAATAACGAGGCGCAAAATAGCAATCGTGCTGTTGCGCAACTGGCTGGCTTATCCATCTTCCAAAACGGTATATTGTAAATTGAATTCCATGTTGCTGACTTGGTAACGTAATTTTTAATTCTGCACTGTTATAATTACTAACTGGAATGAATGAATGCCGTATGTGAAGACGTTACAAACAGCGATTTAATTCACTGCAAGCGGCGCGGCAGTTCTTCTCGCCAGGGGTCGGCGCGGACACATGGCCGAAATGAAAAGTCGCTGGCGTGTAAGTGTATCAACAAACAGAGGCAGACTTGCTTGCCTTATTTACAACCCCTTCTCCTACGCGTACTTCTTTTGCGAGATCTCCCTCTTCCCTGACCGGGTTGAGATGAGCTGAGAGATTTGGACGACTCTTAACAACGAGGTCTTGAGAGCCGATGAGGGTGAAATGAGGTATGGAGCAGCGCCGGAATACAAGGGCGGGATAAATGGAAGATCCCCGAGAGAACTCGCTGGCATCGTCCGCCACGATTCCCACTTGCAGAAACCCTGAGTGACCCGGCCGGGGATTGAACCCGGTTCGCTTTGGTGGGAGGCGAGCAGTCTAACCGCTCAGCCACCGTGGGTCCTTCCCTGACCGGCTCAGCACGACCGCTCCATGGCTGGTCGAGTGTATACGTGCAGTGAGTTAGTTATCTGTCCATTGAAATATGGTAGTTGCCCGCACAACTACAGGCAGCGCGCTGGAAATGTCCATTTCGGGGCATTTTCAACTTGTGCGATCGTTCTCCCATTGGTTTTCTCGGAGTATTTCCGTATCCCCCTCCTCTTTCCTACTGTATTCCGCCGTTATTACAACGCTGCTTTACCCTAGGGTTTCATTTCATATTGTACTTCAGTGCTGGTGGGAATTAAGGGTCCCGTCTACCTGTTGCTTGAAATGCGTTGCAAAGTGTTTGAGATCCAGGTTTTTAACGGAACTATTAATGTACTCCCAATGTGATCTACGAAAAGAACACGCACTTCAGACACGATGCCTATCGATTACTTTCAAAACATCACTCTTATTATACATACAATTTAGGAACTCTTAAATATAACTTTAAAAAAAAAAAGAAGCGTTTTTCAAAGTTGTATCTCAAATTATTTGGGTCAGAAACATACAAAAGTACTCGAGGGTACTGCAGTAAACCTTGCAAATCAGTTGCCACCGATAAAATGGTACAATTACCGCTAAGGTCCCACAAGTGCACGCAACATGGCGAGAACAGTGCACGCCAGGTCAGAGCCTTGCACATAGCGGCGATAATGCCCTTGATGTATGTGGAAGTGTTCACCCTTATCGCTCTCGCGCTTCTGGACTTCAACAGCAGACAACAACTCCGGACATGTGGGCTGCTTAATGCGTTCCATTTTGGACTCCAATCGTTCTGGGTGGGTGATACCCACCCTAAGGTGCCTTTGCCCTCCCATAAAAGCAATTTATTTATTCACTGTAGCAATAAAGTATGTTGTTTAACCAACTGTTACGTCTGTATATTTCTTCCTCACTGCCGAGCGCTGAAATATGATATCAAAAGTTGTACATTCTATTTCAGGACACTCTACAAACAAAATTAAAACCATTTTTACTAGCGAACTTTGCGGGCTTTTATTGAAAGTTAGTCTTTGGTGGGCATTTGCTTGCGTTGTTAAACGGTGAAGAAATTTTGAGAAAATCATTTCCACATAATTGCTAATGGACCAGGAGACACTGCCGTGCTACAAACCGCGTATTGCAAAATAGTCGTGTTCGGTGTTCGGATGTAAGACGTGGTTGCACTAACTCTGAAAATTGTCATCTGGCTTCTTGCCGAAGTAGGACTTTTCCTCTCTCTTGTTTTCGCAAATTACTAGTTTCTTTTAAATTATATTGTGAGCGATTTCTGACGTACACGCCTGTCATTTTTAAACACCCTGACGTACTCTACCACATAAATAGGTGTATAGATGCTAACGAAGAACATGAATAGTTAGGAAAGAATATCTCGTTTTTGTTTGTAACATTTCTGAAATTCGTACATTTCCGTTATAATAAATTTTTCTCCCTTCGCGCATATAACCGAATTGTTGAATATATTTTCCCGCGGTATTAGTATAGGCATGCGTATTCGATTTTACAGACATGGTTTATTGACTATTATATGTTTACTTTTACGTAATATAATGCAGGACAATCGTGCAAGTGTTGATAACTTTTCGTTCGATAGTGTTGGCTTGCTTAAACTTAAATGTGATTTTTTTTAATTTAAATTAGTTAACATGCAATTTCGAGATCTGTATTTATTGTGCTTGCAATCTGTTGCAAATATGATAGGCGAATTATATATAAAACCTTTCTCTATTATGTTAAATGAGTTTAATATGGTCAAAACTCGACGTTAACTGCAGCAAATATAGTGTTAATAATTACATAAATAAATATATATATATATATATTTTTTTTTATTTAGATGAACGCGTGCAGATCTTCGCACCTTTCGGCAGAACTGTGCATGTTGTTCCCAATGGAACACAATTTTTTTTTTAAAACATTATAATATTGCTTGTACAGATCACACCAAATATTATAACCGGCGCGAGTAACTGGTTATGCAGTAAACTTATATTATACTTCTGAAAATTATTCAAATATGTTATTTATTAACAACAATTTACGTTTACACATAAAGTAGTTATCAAGCTGTGTTAGGCGGAACTGGGAAAGAAATAAGAACGGGACGAAAAGAAATGGCGGTATTTATGGTGTAACAAATAAGGGATTCTTGAGTTTTATTTCAGTTAATTCGTTTTAATAACTAGTATACTAATTAAATAATTTTGTTGTTAAATATTATGCTCGTATGAAATTTAACGTGTTTGCTCGGCATAGTGAAGTACTGCAAACTGACAGCGTGTTAACTTAGTGTAACTTTCACTTGTCAGTGATGTCCATTTCTTCTCGTGATTTTCCTAGAACTTTCAAGGCACTGAGTGTCGTTGCTGAAGACAGCGGTCTACTTCAAGACGAGATCCCGGTAAAACTAGAGAGAGAGAGATGTCATCTACACCAGTCCTCTCCAGCTGTGGAAATTAATTAAGAAAAGTCGTCCTTTTTTCTTTTAGTGCATTTTTTTTGCATAAAGAATGCTGTGCGCGCTTATTTCCAGTACTTCGGTCTGTTCCCAGTATATCTTAAAGTACTGAAGAAGGCCGTCTGGGTAGGGCGCCGAACGGTGTGCAGAGCTACAGCAGAAAACGTTTCAAACGGGTGTTTTTTCACGGAAATTTTTAGGCCTAAACAGTCCGGTACAAAACATTAAAAAAGGAATAGGGACGTGCATTAAACCTTTATTTTTATTTTTACGTCGTAAAATGGTAGGGTATCCACTGAAAGTCTCATAGAGGCGCGTTATCGACGGCAAGACTGCACGCCAGTTCAGTGCTTTACGCGTAAAGGCGATGATAGAGCTGATGCGCATGTCTCGGTCGCCCCTAGCGCTTCCACTCTTTTAGGCCTCAGAGGTGCCAAATTCCTTAAACTAGGCGGCCACCTTAATGGGAGGGTAACGTGTAGCGCGCTTGCTTTCTCAGAGAATGCGAGATTTTGCCCACGAGGTGCGCAGGTAATTGCCTAAAGCCCGGCCACCCTGTCAAAATGTTTTAGTCAATTTGCTTCGAAGAATGTTGGTCTAAAAATGTGGGACGGTTACGACGTCACTGTAAAGTCATTAGCGCTACTGTGTTAGTCTAAAAAGTTTCATGGTTCCAGTTTCTATCGAATAGTTTGTGTATCGGATCATAAGTTTTATTGATGTTTGATGGGTTTAGCCAATTATCATGCGTAACCGAAAAGGTCATTTCTAATCAAATAAGCTGTAAAATAACCAACGCGTAAAATAAGGCCATGGTGGAAAATTAATATGTAGGAAAACTTTGTGTGCTATATACTGTAGGATTTGCACGTTATACATTATTATTGAACAGTCAGAGACATTAACTATTTATAGTGCATAAAATATCTGCAATACATAAAATTTAAATTTCATTTTAAAATGCAAGTTTATTATAATATTCTTAGCATTCTTTACTGTACTGAGTTGCATGGTAACATATCAGAAATATCCAGCTTTGAAAACCAATTTTAAATAAAATATGGGACTAAACGAATGAAATATAATTACTTTGTTTTGTCAAACATGGTTAAAACTATATGACTAACTTCATTAGGTCAAAAAATTTGATGGCCACATTTCTTGAATCCTCGTCTCGAACTATATTGTCAAATATATCTGAAGGCAAAAATTGGACAGTGTAACGGGGAATTAGAAGCGGTAAACATCCTCGAGTAATGTCATATCCGCTGCCCCCCCCCCCCTCATGCTTAGGTACTATACTCACTTTCACTTCACTTACAATACATGCCACATACTCCCACAAGTGGCCTGTGACCAACCTGGCTCGTCTCTGCAAATTGCATAACATACTGTTGTTAACTGACGTCTGATCATCAGTTAAAATTCTTCTTATTTTACTCCTACAACCGTCAACGCGCCACATTATAGGCTCTGCAACCAGTGCGTGTTAAAACAAGCAGTTTACTGTACGAAACAAACAAGTCTGTTAACAAAGCTGCATTATGGCAAGAATATCGATTTTGTATGATCGAAACTGTTCCTAACAGTATCAAGAAATTATGTTGCCTCCTTAAAGGTGTTAACTATATACAAAGGCAATGAAGGTCGAATTTCATGGTGTGTTCTACGATTTTATCAAAATTATACATTTACAGTTTTATAATTGTTAATCGAACATGTCAATTATGGTGAAGTGGAACCGTGTCTTGCTATTAACCGTAATTCTGTGTGTTCATTTTCCGTCAAACACAACTCTCTTATTGCTGCCAGTGACAATTTTAACTATTGATACACGCAAATTGCGTTACAATTAGACTATAATTTTCAAAATGTAAAGATGATACAATTGTCTTTTACTAATTGTCTAAAACTGACGATGCACAATCAGCAGGTTAAGAGAATTCGTATTTGTTCATTTTATATAGAGTCGTTTTTAAGTCATGCACCTGTTGACATATAACTCAATTACCTCTTTGGACTACTTGTAGTTGCGTCGGGTTTATTTTACTATTATATTTAAGCTTCCGAATGTGTTATCCTCGTAAATATTTTGTGTAGCAAGTACTAGTACAGGTTTTGTGGACTGGCGTCTATCTTATTGGAAATCAATAATAATTGCAGGAACAGAAATATTCGCCTATTAAACTACCTGTAGGCTATATTAGACAGTCCTAGTGCATTCTTAATTATCAGCTCTTTGTTAATTGGCTGTTGCCCCATTCAGTGGCCAATTCTACCCCAGAACATGCTGTAAGGTATCCGGTGCTTATTTTCCCTGGAAGATTTCTTATTTGATCAAAGAGTCCGCAAGGGTTTGTCTTAAACTATGATACTGTAGCAAACGTGACGTAAATTTACACGTTTTTTGAATCTAATTTTTCCTGAAATTTATTCGCGCAATTTTCTGGTCCCTACTGGTATTTTGAATGCTAGTCGCTCCTAATAATCAAGTCCGCGATGTATTGTAGCTTGGACAATATTGATTTCATATGTTCTATTAAAACTATAGTCCATTCACGGTTTTTTCGGATGTTTTGAAATGAACCTTTGAAAAATCACCCTAGGCGTAACATGTCAACCTGTTTTTTTTTTTTCAAAGAACTTGTATAACACAAATATATAACACTGTGATTAACTTTAAAGTGCTGTATTCTCAAAAAAATTAAATTTTAACTTAGTGTCTACTATAAATTGTAATATTTATTTCGCTTTAAATACGAATTAAAAACAGTGAGACCAGCGATGTGTTGGCAACAGCTAGTAATAAATAGTTCACAGATAAATGTTTTAACGTAGTTTTTTGGTATGATATTTTTAAATTAAACGTTGCCTATTGATATATTTGAATTTTTAGGTAGCAGTGAAGGAAACATGTTTGTTTGTTACAGTTAAAAATATCAGCGCAAATTACCGTGCTCAGACCCTAATGACATGGTGATTTTTTTTGTCCGAAGAAGGAGATTCAATAAGCGGACCGGAACTTGTCGCGCTCTCTCTATCTCTATCTTTCTATCTTTCTCTTCTCTCTCTCTCTCTCTCTCTCTCTCTCTCTCTCTCTTTCTCGGGAATTTTCGCAGCGCCTGTAGTAGCAGGAAAATTATACATGTTTTCAATTTTAGCTATTTCATACTTATTACAGCAAAAATAGTTATTTTCGAATTTGTAATTTACAACTGATACCAGATTTTATTATTTGAATGCTTATTATAATATATTTAGAAGTGATGGCGGGACGGTTACAAATCCGAAATTGGCAGAAGTGGCGACTGGCGACGCCGACATGAAATGGCGTGTTTCTGAACGAAGCATCAAGTGTGTACTCGTGTTTTTAAACCTACCTAGGCAAGTTACGCTGTCGTGATATATCAGTTTTTCCATGGCAGGAATAAATATACTGTAAAGTGCGTCGAGACCACTGTGTGTGTGGAAGAGTATTGTTGCTATTACGTTATCTTGAACCAGTGCATGTGGAGTTTATACGTTTTAACCGTGAATTTTTTTAAATACGAAATTAATTGTTTGAAAGTCACGTCTCTTTATCACATCGTTGTCATCTTGCCCTAGGTGTTTGAAACACAATAGTGGAACGTTATTACGTTNGCAACGTTCTTACGTTTCTGTGATTTGAATGTTTGACACAACCCCGAAAAAATACTAAGCGCAACCAGATAAATTTAAATAAATAATTAACTAAACCTAGAAAACAGTAAGTACAAATGAATATAAATATGAGCGAAATAAAAGTATAACGGTAGGCCTATTTGTGTGCATGTTCACCACTATCGTCGTCACTACAATTTGTCGTTGCTACGTACAATAAATAAGCGACACGAGTTGCGTGCTTGAATTTACTGTTTCTTTTCGTCGGACTGGTTGTCCCTTCGTTTTAATTTTTATTCCAACTAAGGCCGTCCTTTTAACGAAATAACCCAACACATATTAATAACAAGAGGTTAAATNTTCCAACTAAGGCCGTCCTTTTAACGAAATAACCCAACACATATTAATAACAAGAGGTTAAATACTGCAGTTCTTTCCTCCGCAGTTATAACAGGGTTAAACACAGTCGCGGGGAAAATATTAAAGTGTATAATGTGCCATGTCGTGTATAACAAATATGCTAACAATGTAAAATAATAATAATAAGAACTTTCGTCAACATAGGCATTGTTAAAAAGTCATAAAGTTGACCTAGATATGGTTATAGGCCTAAATTGTAGAAGTTCTTACGAAATGGTGTTTTAAAAATTACTAAATTATTTGAACAGCTGAAAATAGTAAACAAGTATTTGACAGTTACAACTAGTCACATGGCAGTGTTTAAGTTTACATGTAGCGGAAGGATACGTAATAGGTAACCAAAAGTATAACTTCAGCAGGGCTTCAGAAAAGTGTGAAGTCTTTAGTTTCGTTGCCGCTGTAATGTAGAAAAACAAACAGTTTTTAGCTAGAACTTAGGGCTTGTCCCTTTACTCACTTCCTCTTCCTCTCTCAAGCGGTAATTAAGTGAACTCTCGCCTAAGAATCAGTGATGTAATTCCAAATATATAACCTTTGGCGTACATTAATAGTAAAAGATAGGTCAATTTGAGATAAGGTTAGCTTATTTGAACAATGAAAAAACCAGTAGGCCTATTCAGCGTGTCACACAAATTCATTAAACAGTTTCGGGCATGTGCTATGAAATACCCCTGCTAAATATTACTTTTAAAAACACCAAAATAAGTTATATGGCTGAACCAGACTTCGCAAAACTTAAATCAGGTCTAAATTCTTCTATGGAAATATTGTATTTACTAGTTTTTAAACAACGTGGAATGTGTACGAATATCAGTAGAATTCTTATGTAGCGCTAGAAGCAACGTGCTTGTGTCCGAGGTATTTTTTGCATACACACTCCATGTTATGTCGATACTAAAACTTGCAACATGAATAATTTTGTTTTGTTTAGTGTTCATTACTCAGTGTTTATTTTTTAGATATTATTTTGTATTCTTTCGTTGCGAATTCTTCATTACATAAGACATTGGCTACTCCTGCTGAAAAGGCTCTCTCTAATAACTGAGGGCAGGGTGTAGTCAACTAACACACGTGTAGCTGACTTTATTTCCTACCGTCAGTCGATCTGCAGGCTACAATGTACTGGAAACGAGTGCCTTTAATGACACTACTTGTCACAAGTGACCGGTAGTACAAATGGAAAGGGAGTAGGAGTGGGGGGTTCTAATTTATTTTAAGCTGGCAGTAGTACTTTCTGCCCTCGACAGAAATACGGGATGCATATGGGTTGGGAGGAGGTAGTTCGATGTTTGTTTATTCGGGCCCTAAATCTGTCGCAGGATTCCTTTACACTTGTGCAGTTAATTAATTGAAGTTCGCCTTTCTCTTGTTTCTACCCGTTGCAACAGTGCTAATTAAACGTCGGTATGAAATAAGTACAACAGTTATAACACGTTTGGAGTATCAGTACGTAGTCATACGAGGTACTTTATAGCACGCGTGTTACTCCTGTCTGCCTGCACAATGAACAGTGCTGGTACAGAACTGCCATGTTGTAGGCGAAGGGTCGTGTTTGTCTGGCTTACATATTACATAATTAATTTGCATGTGAGTGCTGCAGACATCCAAGTGGTGTAATTTCCTGTTTTACTCATTACGTAATTTATTTAAATGCTATTTTTTTAAAGATGTTTTATTGTGTCGGTACTGATGATTATTAGCTTGCACAAATCAGTGTAGTTTCTTTTCTGTAAAGAGTGTTTATTTTTTGTAAGATTGCCTTGTTGTTTCAGCTGGGCGCCGTAATGTCGAATTTATCCATTTTTAGCTGGGTTTTGACTATCGCACGGGAGGAAATCTTTCCCTATTAACCCGGATGATCTTTTCGGCGCGAATTGTTGTTGCTTTGCAAGTTTCTGACGGATTACTGTTCATGATGGTCTGCTACATTAGCGCTTTCGTATTGCAAAATATCCGTGCTCCGGCGAGTGATTTGTTGACTGGCTGTCAAAAATTGTCGCAGTTTATTGGCTTGCTCCAAGTTGCGTATGACGTTGGGTGTATGGGAATGGGGACTGGCTACATCGGTCGCTGCCAGGAGGAGGGGAGATCTACGTAGATGGCTGGTCAGGTTGGTGACATGAGATGTGCATGCAGAGAGAGAAATATATTTTTGTAAGTTGGAAGTAGTAACAGTAATTTCAGGAGTTTTTCCTTAAACATCTTCCTTAAGTTACGATTTTCGTGTATGGATAAAGTCAGTTTACATAAAATAGTTNCAGGAGTTTTTCCTTAAACATCTTCCTTAAGTTACGATTTTCGTGTATGGATAAAGTCAGTTTACATAAAATAGTTAAAATCTGCTGTGTGCATTAAAAAATAATTGTATGGCATGATTGGTGTGGGCATTTGAACTCGGAAAGTTTGCTGAAAGTACCAGTAACTGGTGGTTTTTTTTCCCTGTGCATTTAAATATTTACGGGTTTTTTTTTCTTCGTATTCACAAACAATTTTTTTATTTGTTATTATTAGAGAAAAGGTTGGCCCATGTGTTTCGTTTAGCAAGTGAGATACATGGAGCACACTTTCTGAAACCAGACTCGAGTTTTTTAAGCTAGGATAGTGATAGATCTGATACTCAAACTTGTGTGGGTAAACTGGTAGATTTTTGCTGCTGGTGTTCTTTTTTAACATAAAGTAAAAATAAAATTTCTGTCTAATGTGACATGTTTTCTAGTTATTTATTTTCAGGTTTATTACGACTTACGGTGTTCAGCTATTCATAACACAACTTTTGTAATACAACTTTTGTAATACACTGGAGAGCCAAAAAAAACTGGTATAGGCGTGCGTATGCAAATAACAGAGGCATGGAACCAATCAGAGNCAGGAGTTTTTCCTTAAACATCTTCCTTAAGTTACGATTTTCGTGTATGGATAAAGTCAGTTTACATAAAATAGTTCAAATCTGCTGTGTGCATTAAAAAATAATTGTATGGCATGATTGGTGTGGGCATTTGAACTCGGAAAGTTTGCTGAAAGTACCAGTAACTGGTGGTTTTTTTTCCCTGTGCATTTAAATATTTACGGGTTTTTTTTCCTTCGTATTCACAAACAATTTTTTTATTTGTTATTATTAGAGAAAAGGTTGGCCCATGTGTTTCGTTTAGCAAGTGAGATACATGGAGCACACTTTCTGAAACCAGACTCGAGTTTTTTAAGCTAGGATAGTGATAGATCTGATACTCAAACTTGTGTGGGTAAACTGGTAGATTTTTGCTGCTGGTGTTCTTTTTTAACATAAAGTAAAAATAAAATTTCTGTCTAATGTGACATGTTTTCTAGTTATTTATTTTCAGGTTTATTACGACTTACGGTGTTCAGCTATTCATAACACAACTTTTGTAATACAACTTTTGTAATACACTGGAGAGCCAAAAAAAACTGGTATAGGCGTGCGTATGCAAATAACAGAGGCATGGAACCAATCAGAGTAAAGCGATGCGGTCGGCAGCGCCTATATAAGACAACAAGCGTCTGGCAAAGTTGCTAGATCGGCTACTGCTGCTACAATGGCAGGTTATCAAGATTTAAGTGAGTTTGAACGTGGTGTTATAGTCGGCGCACGAGAGATGGGACATAGCATATCCGAGGTAGCGATAACATTTGGATGTTGGCGTATGACCATTTCACGAGTGTGCCATGGATATCGGGAATCCGGTAAAACATCAAATCTTTGACATCGCTGCGGTCGGAAAAAGATCGTGAACGAACGGGACAAACGACGGCTGACGAGAATCATTAAACGTGACAGACGTGCAACCCTTTCTCAAATTGGCGCAGATTTCAATGCTGGGGCATCAATAACTGCCAGCATGCGAACTATTCAATGGACCATCATTGATATGGGCTTTCGGAGCCGAAGGCCTACTCGTGTACCGTTGTTGACTGCACGACACAAAGCTTTACGACTCGCCTGGGCCCGCCAACACCGCCATTGGACTCTTGATGACTGGAATCACGTTGCCTGGTCTGACGAGTCTCGTTTCCAATTGTATCGGGCGGATGGACGTGTACGGGTATGGAGACATCCTCATGAATCCATAAACCCTACATGTCAATAGAAGACTGTTCAAGCTGGTGGAGGCTCTGTCGTGGTATGGGGCGTGTGCAGTTGGCGTGAAATGGGACCCCTGATACGTCTAGATACGACTCTTGACAGGTGACAGATACGTAAACATCCTGTCCGATCACCTGCACCCATTCATGTCCGTTGTGCATTCCGACGGACGTGGACAATTCCAGCAGGACAATGCGACACCCCACACGTCGAGAGTTGCTACCGAGTGGCTCCTTGAACACTCTTTTGACTTTAGACACTTCCATTGGCCACCTAAATCACCAGTCGTGAAGATTATTGAGCATATCTGGGATGCCTTGCAACGTGCTGTTCAGAAGAGATCGTCACCGCCTCGCACTCCTATGGATTTGTGGACTGCCCTGCAGGATTCATGGTGTAAATTGCCTCCTGCATACTTTCTGACATTAGTCGAGTCCATGCCACGTCGTCTTGCGGCACTTCTGCGTGCTCGCGGGGGCCCTACACGATATTAGGCAGGTGTACCAGTGTTTTTGGCTCTTTAGTGTAGTCGGCCCAATTGCTTTTTTTTTTTTTCTCCCCGAAATGGTCACGAACCAGATTTTGTATATAGACATGTTGTATTTCGTAATTAATATATCAAATTTTGTTGGTACCAAATATTTAAAAATAATTTTTATAGTTTTGCCAAATATGATATTGCCATATGACCGCAGTTCTGTTAAAACTTCAGATAGTAAATACGTGTTAATACTTTATTAATTTATTTTTAAATAAATGCTTTTGTTAAGGAATCTCAATTGTTTTAGGCTTTTTAATATATATTAAGAATAATAGAATTTTAAAAATTAATTTTTAAAGCATTGACGTTACGTACATTTATATTTTGGCATTTATCTGTTAGCGTAGATATGTTATAACGAGTGCTAAATAATTGATTACGACGAAATCCTAATTGAAACCTATTAAATCGCAAATCACAAAAAACTAATAAACTAATTATGTTAATTACTGGGTTAAAAAAAAACATAAATGTATTCTTGAACAAACGTTATCAACAATTCTTCAAAACAATCTCGCCTTAAAATAATCGTGTGATGTCAAATACACACGCGTGACATGCAATTTATACGGAATATTGCTATCTGTATAGATAAGTTACCATATGTAAACACATACATTTTGGCATAATTGTATGATATGAAACTAGTATGCTGTTATGAAACAAAATTCTTGGTAGCCTAAACTGTAATGCACTTCATTTCGCATGAGTTGTAAATAGCTGCGTGAATCGTACGGATTGCATACCTCATTTCAATGGAGAGCGAAACATTAGATAATAAGAGAATAAAAAGGATTTACTTTGTAATAGAACTCGTAACGCCGGTTGCTGTAGGGTCGGTGATAGTTTTCTTAACTGAATATCGCAATCCGAACGCAAAAGAGGGCAGGCATGTTGCGCTTGCTTGTGTTAAATTAAGGCAGCTGTTTGATTCGCAAGAGGAACAGGACCTATGTCTACAAGGGGAAGGAAGTGTAGACGATGGCACCCTCAGGACTCGCCAAGCCGATGTGCACGCACAATAACAAAGCATTAACGACTTCCTAATGGACTTACCGGATTGCGTGACACGCATTAATGCGTTATTGATGTAGTGATGTAGTTTTGGGTGTTGCGTGGTGTTGGGTTTTTTTCCGCCTTAGTTAGTGCGGCAAGTTCTAATGGACTTCTCTTGCTTGGTTGATATACCGGTAGTTATGTTTGGCTGCCGTTTCTGTGCTCGACTCATTTATTCATCCAGTTATCGCCAGAACGCACGCGAAAGCATTGTGTGCATATGCGCGTTGTCTCATTTTACGTTTATATTTATTTACATTCAGTTTTGCTTTTAGTAATGTATAATTCATGTAACTGTGTATATTTATTATGTTAGGGCAATGGAGGCTTTTTTTTATTTATGTATCACGAGCGTTGCCCTCCGTCATTTGGAACACCTTTATTTGTGTAAACATTAATATTAGACAATAACATTTATGTAGCGTATCACTTGGTTCTTATATTCCAAATGCATACGTTACATGTACTTAAGAAAATTACTATTACAATGCATCGCGAATCTCCTGGATCTGCTTATTGTGCTTGCTTCAAAACGCAAGTGTATCTTATTTTTGAATTGAAAACTCGAAAGTATTAAAGAATAGAGTTTAGTAGTCTTATTTATGATCTTTAGAAATTTCAGGTTATAAATTAATGGTTAAGTCAGTTTAAGAAATAACAACACAAATTCTACCTTCATGTGTAAGAAAATTATGAAACTGTAATATAGTATGTCTTTGTTAGGACTGAACTGTTAACTGAAGCTCGAACCACAATTCATTATAAGTAGTATGACTATCTGCGTTTTTGGACAACGTGATCGGAGATCGGAGCTGTTCATGCTTTGTCATATCGGTCCCCCCGGCGGCCATTGTCCCTAAAAAAAATTCTCTTTTTCTCTCAAAATCGTCTAAATTCCATCAAATTTCCCTTTTTTTCCCTAAAAATTCCCCTTTTCCCTGTAAGAAGCACAGATCATCATAGCTGCAAAAACGATCCCCCGAAAGGCAAATTTCGATCCATCAGACATATTTGGAGAGATCGTTCTCGAGGGCAGAGCAGTGGTGGCCATAATGGTTTTATAGGCATAGGGTATGCCAAATTTGTTTCTGTCAGCCATCTTTCCGCCATGTTGAATCCAGGTTACCTTGACCTTTAACTTTGACCTTCACCTCGGTAACCTTTAACCTTGAGAACCCAACAAATCCAAAAATATCCCCAAAAATTATTAGTTTTTTTAATTAAAACCGTTTATTAAAAAATTATTATTAAAAATTGTAGTAAAATAACTTTCATTTCCGGAGGTTCCCCTTAGTCCAGCGCCCAGCAGGCGACTGACCCCCACCACCAATTGCTATTGGCTATTTAGTCGGCAGGTCTCCACCCCCACCGCCCCTCTCCTATACTCATGCTATCCTATGCAGCAATCTTTGTTTTTTCTGTCATTTGTTTATACATAGCTAGAGGACGCCATCTTGGATTTTATATGTTTACTTTTGCATCACCTTGGTGGCGCTAGTACATTAATAATCGATATCGCCACCAGGCGAGTTGTGGATTTAACCACCAGGCGGCAGACATATTTGTTTATTTTTTAAAGTATTGGTTGCACTGTTGGCGCCCTCCATGCTGAATTATATTTTCAACACACAGGTGGCGTTCAAAAAATTATAATATTCCTCAATATACAAGCATCTCAATGTATGCAACTTTGCTGTAGGTTATAGTCTTTCATTCATCTCGCTATTCAGACTCGTATTGCCCTTGTGCGAAAATATCGTGCCATATATTACACCAACACACTATGCAGGGCAGGTTATGTAGGTAACTACACTTTTGAGGACACGTGCCGAAGTCACAAGAGACTTTCTTGCAGAAAACCTGGTACCGAGGAACTGATGAAAAAATACTTCGCCTTTGCAGGTCTTTGCGTGTTTAAGTAAACTGTTGGTACGGCAGAAAAGTTTACCCACCTGTGACACAAATGTGACATGCGTCAGCGATTATTGGCATAATTAAAACGCCCATGGCGCCGTACATTGTTGCCAAAAGTAGATTTCTTATCACAAAAGTGAACTGATGACGACGTAGTGGTCCAGGCAAAGACTCGGACGGACCTGTTGGAGATGCAGGTGCTGGAGCTCAAGAAGCGGGTAACGCTGGCAGTGGTGCTCTAGGTCCTCAGCCGAAAAGTTCTATGGCTCCATTTAAGATTTCGTAGACATCGCAGCTGAAGAAGTCGGTGGTACTGTGCCATCTGTAGATGATCGTGCTGCACTGGTGGAAATAGATGCTACTAGTTATGTAGACATTACAGCTGAGTAAGTTGATGGAGCTGGTAAAATAGGAGACATCTCACTTGAAGAAGAAATCGATGGCGAGAAACCATTGGCGGGAAATATCCACTCCAAGTCAACGTAACTGGGCATTAGATTACCTGGCGTAGAAGCTAACCGCGACTATCCACCTTTCATATTAGCCGTTGTCAAGCCTCTCAACTGACCCCCCATTACTTATAGTATACGTGCATGCAAGCCCTATGGCGTCATATTGACTCTGAACCAATCGTATTACATCCATTAATACATTGTTCGGACACCGACCAGCCAATCACCGAGTTACCACGTGATCGCATTAAGGCATTGAGACATCACAGGCAGGCTGGCAGGCTTGAAATGCTTATCATTACTTTATATACGAGCCCCACACACAGAGCCCGAAATATCCCCATTCGAGACTGACAGACGCATAAAAAACTATTAAGACAAAATCATACTTTAAGAAGTGGATACTAGTGCCATTACAGTAGTAAACGACAGACACGCGCAGTCGTAATCTGATCTCACCCACACGTCCAGCCGCGCTGCACAAGGTGTTGTTGAATTGGACTTTGCCCTAGCGCACTGTCAGCACAAGTGGTGATGGGAGGCCGCGGTATCTCTTTTAATGAAAACGTCCGCTATTAATTTTTTTAATGCCGTTTTATAGATTACTACATTTAAAATGTGGAAAATTTCATTCAATTTTGAAATAAATATGCGTATGTGTTTCAGCATTTGCATCTAATCTTTTCATTGAGTTGCTCTGTTCCACCTTCAAAGAGTGGTAAATTTAGAATGAAAAATAGGCGTAACACCAGATCGTATGCAAAGTTTTTGTAATGGTGGGTAACAAGTTATCTCTTTTTGCTGAGAAAATAAATGACATCCGTGGATTGCAATTTTGATCCTCCACTGCGGTTATTTGTGAAAGAAAAATATGAGGGGGCTAGTGGGGGTAGAATTTTCGTTAGTTTTTAAGAGCAAGTTACAAAAATTTGCGGAACTGGAGTTGCATTAATTTTTTTTATATGTATACAGGTACAAATATTAATAATTGATTTTGTATTATGTACTTTGCTTTTTTAATGTACACAAATAGATCTCACAAAAGTTTTACTAAGCTGATGTTATTATCCTCCTTAATGCAGCGAGGAGCAATAAGACAATTTCCTCCATTTTAAATCTGTCTTTCATTCCCTGAGAGACGAGTCGGTTTCTCAGATTGCCATTTAACGGGCTGGCTCAGAACATTTTTAATTGAGTTCCGAGTCCCTCCGTGTCTCCAGATAACCTTTGTATTTGTATTTTTTTTCCTTCCGCCCTGCCTTCGCAGCCGGGCTATATATTCTTCAGAAATTACTTTTCGTTGTTGCCGCGCGAGCTTGTATATAGCAGTGCGGGGAGTATCGATTGGCAAGCATCCTTTCTTCCCCGGTGCGTCCTCCCCTCCTGACGGGAACAACCTTGTCCAGATATCTCTCCCGGCTGGAAACTGGGAGAAAAAAAGTCCTTCCATGCCTTCTGTTTCGTTGCCACCGACGCGTTCGCCCTCAAGCGGGTTACAACTAAGGTCTAGGTAGACCGATTTTTTGTCTTCTGCCCATGTCGCCAACAGAGACCGCGGTGGTGTAGTGGTCAGACTATTCGCCTCCCACCAAGGCGAACTGAGTCCGATTCCCAGAGGGGTCGCTCCCTGATTTTCGATGCTGCTGGTCGGAGGATTTTCTCGAGGATCTCCCGTTTTTTTCCCGCCCTTGAATTCCGGCGCTACTCCATACTCACCTCGCTGATGTTAAGAGTCACCCAAATCTCTTCACTCAATGTCCCTAATATTGACTCACCCGTCACCAATACAACTGTTAGTCACTTGGTCAACAGTGAGGAACATTTTTGTTTGCTTTTTAGCTCTTAGCAGACCCATCCTTTTGTATGAATGAAGTATTTTCACTATCTTGAATATATTCTACAAATTTGCAATAAAACTAGGCTAGAGGGAGTGTACAAATATCTCAAAGCACTTGCTCATAAAACAGTGTTTTGACCTCAAACCCTACCCACGTTATTTTTTATAGCGCTATTGGCAGAAAACAATTACAGTGTTGAACACCAGTGTACGGCTACTGCGCAATTCGCATACGTACTCCACATGATATTCCCTCTACGATTGTAACCTCGAATGAAATCCATATACATCAGGAACGCCAAGGGACTTGTAGAGCCTAGGCCTCAGTACTCGTGCAGAATGTGTAAAAGTGTCTACCTTCAAGGCGTAGATTCAGAACCAAATAATATTAACAAATAGCAGTACATTTTCAATAAAGTAAGATGCATATATTAAGTTTATTTTTATGAATGTTTCCTATTTGCATTAGCCAGGTCGTTAAATGGAAATCAGTGAACGCCCGCTGTTTAGCCCGGTAGTCACCTTTAAAAAAAAATGAGTTTAAGTGTAAGTCTAGGGTTTACGCCGCACGGTTATGCACATAAATGCAAAATACGACGTGATTCCTATGATCGTAGGGGCTCTGAACCAATTGACACCGCCTCAGGCCTACCAACGGATACCGCTTCAGCTCTCTCAAGCTGCGTATATCATGCGGGAAGCTGGGCGCGATGCATCACCATTCCGTGCTTCTCGACACATTAGCGTGATTCTTCAGCGTGCACTGCAACAGAAAACTATAATGAACTAGTTATTTCCAACCCGTCACACCGTTTGGTACCACTGAGGTGACGCACACTTTAATCATCATCCTGCTAATTGAAACGCTACCCACTCCAATGTTACTGAGTAGCGGAGTTTTTTTAATGATAGAAAATTTACTTCCGTTGTTTTTTATGCACATAAATTCGTACTCAAAGAAGTTATTTCAGTATTTCCGTAATGTGTAAACGTTTGCGGATACAGCATTTTCCAGTGGAAGTTTCAATGTCCATGATTTATTTCCATACATTTTTTTNATGTGTAAACGTTTGCGGATACAGCATTTTCCAGTGGAAGTTTCAATGTCCATGATTTATTTCCATACATTTTTTTCCCCCTTTTAATTGCAGTAATGAAATGCTTCCCCTCCGCCCCTCCGGCCCATTTTTTCTGTCTTATAATATTGCATCAGACCTGTTTCGCCTCATAACCGTATGTTTATGTAGTCTGAAATTGGTTTGGACGGTGACAAAAGTTCTCATAGATGTTCGAATAATTTAATTTGGCGTGATAGATACTCCAACTGGCAGATAGTTGAAGATAGAAGTCGCTGAAGTTGAAAAACAAAATAAAGAGCTCTTGTTGTGTCCCCGGTTTCCATTGAACACGGTGCTGCTTCGCCCCGTTCATTGGTGTAGTAAGGTACTGTTACCTCAGCTACACAGTGCTCTTTCAAACTTTTGCTGCAGAAATGTCGAAGGGAAGTATACACAAACAAAAAACTGGTTAGCAATTTTATGTGTATTTTCATTTAAGATGGTGGGCTGAGTACACGGTAGCTGCTACCTCGGGACGCTGCATGAAAGGAACTAGGAGGCGGGCTGTTAAAGGCACAAGTTCAGTGACGGCGAGCCACGAGACTGGATGGGGATCTCTGACGCTCCGTATCGACCAGGTGAGAGCTGGTAGCTCTCTGTGTGGAATTAGGACGCGACAAGTCTGCTTAGTAGACTGAGGAAGACATGAAAGACAGGTATCAACACCAGCTCCCCGGGTTTGCATAGAAAGCAGCTTCGATTCAGAATCCGGACTGCGAGACTTATGGTCAAACGATCTTACGGTGCGTAACTGATGCGTAAACCGTACTACTATTATAGGCTATGAATCTTTCATATTACTAGAGCGAAACACAAATCCCACACCTTATTCTTTGTGGTAACGAAAGAAATGCCAAAGTCGGCGCGTATCAGAATTTTTTTTATTTGCAGCAACCGACACAAACCACGCATTATAGTAAAGGTCCTTACACAATTGAAATTATTTAGCATTTGACTTTACGATTTGACTTTACGTTTGATTTCCGACACGTGGTTTCGTATGGAGCTTGACACAGAGGAACTGTCCAAGATAAAGTCAAGCAGTTCTGACTTTACCATTTCGAAAAGTTGAAACTTATAAGTCATAAGTTAAGCAGCCATTTTGCCGAGAATCTAACAGAGGTTATGTGGAATGAATATTTGTTAATAGTATGGCTATTTTTATCTCGGTGTATTAAATTAAACTCGCCTAAATTAAATAAATGGCAAAATAATGTAATGTGAAGAGGAAATATATGAACATATGCTTATGATTAAAGTATACAAGCGGGATTTTTTGTTTTGAAATGATATTTTAATTTAAATGCTTCAGTCTTTCTTGAATCAGGTACGTAAAATGCAGTCCTGGATAATATATAATGATTTACATAACAAGATACACATTTTTTAAATACAAAAATTGCAGAACCGTTTTTCAAGTGTCTGAACTTTAACTTTACTATTTTATTGTGTATCAGGAGTTTCTTGAAAGGGAAGGAAATGTAAATTCAAATGCTAAAGTTTTCTATTGTGTAAGAGTCGTTAGTCTAAAATGGAAGGAACGCAAACACATGATTCGATTTAAGCAAAAAGGAAAAGCCGTCCAAGCTGTATCGAGGCAGCATTATAAATGTATTTCAGAACCCGCCGAAGTACTGGCAGCTGCGGCTCCAAGAAATTATGCTTCCATACGTGTCTCTGGATGACGTGGATTTGCTTGCCTGCATCGAGTCGTGCATGCAGCTAACGTATAATTGAAATGTAGAAGAAGTAATTTTCGTGCTGAGCCTCGGTGCGCCTCCGGGCTGCGCGGGATCGTAAACTGCGTGGAGCAGCAGCTGTGGTGGGCTGTGCGTGCTGGTTTTACACGCCGGGAGATAGAGTACGGCGTTGAAACAGTAACGTCGCCATTGTTTGAAGTGCCGTATCCGCGCTGCATTTCAACTTGTTGTAACATTTACCAGTTATGGTTGTCTTCGTTGCTAATACTGCCCAGTTTCAGTTCCGTGTCATCATTTTTTTTTTACCCGAATACGTCTTTAAAACCAGACCGATACACATTGTACCAGAACGAAAACGGTGATGTAACGTTCGCAGGCTGGTTCATTCCGACACTATAACGCCGTGACTACAAACAGGATTCAAATAAATGACGTCTCGTTCGGTCGAGTGAACCACTGCGATGCGAGCATGACTCGGAATTGGCGCCACGCAAGACGCGGGTGGGGGTCCGCAACGACTGGCGGGAATTTTGGACAGCGTATATCGTGACTCAGATGTGCTAGCGCTCTGATTTTTGGTGCGAAACGAAAGATATCGTTTAGATTTGTCCATCCTTCTGTGACGCAGTCGGTTGGTACGCCGCCGGTCTGCGGTGCGGGAGGTTCTCGAATCTAATCCCAGGTAAGACACGGGTGTTGGTGTAAGTCAGATCATAAGTTAGTTTGTAAGCCGTCCCCTAATAAGCCTTAAGGCAAAACACCGGGGGACGTAAATAAGCCCTTTCCAAATACCAAAATCGATGTAGACCATAAAATTATTCAAAGCCAAGTATCTGTTTCGTTACTTTCGTTTAATTCCCATATCCCAAAGATAATATTACCAGCTATCGCAGACGTTATATTCAGGTAATACCCACGACTGTGATCCTGACACAGGCATGCCCCGATGTTTTCCATTAAGCACCTCGGATTAATTTGAATGCCCGATTTGAGGAGTGGGATGCAAAGGGCTCCCCCTTCTTTTCTGAAGAAAAAACTTTTTTTGTGTGTGGTTCAACCATGCCAACTTGAAAGAAATTGTAAGTAGCTGTTATAGTCTATTAATGGTTATTTCCAACTTTTCTGAAGCCCTGATAATGGTCTTCTTCCATAATATTCCTGCGCCTTATGCAAACAAAGCCCAACCGAGTTTATAAAACTGCACCAATTAATGAATGTACATGTAATACTCGGTAAATTTGTAAAATATTTAATTTTATAGTAATTTTACAGTTTCATTTGGCTGCATGAATAAAGTGATAAGGTGAATGGGAAAGATAGTTCTATATGGTGGAAGGATACACAATGTACATACCAGTATAGTCCATTCGCTGTTTCTTCCCACTTTTTGAATAAAACCTTTGAAAAAATCTTAATGTAAGACATGCTTGNCAGTATAGTCCATTCGCTGTTTCTTCCCACTTTTTGAATAAAACCTTTGAAAAAATCTTAATGTAAGACATGCTTGGTTGTTTGCTAAATGTGCCACGTATCACAGAAGTATATAGGTACCTTATTTTTGGTTAAATTTAACTTTTATTTACATTTAATGTATAAATTATAATGTTTCATTTATATTAAGTATGAATTAAAACAGCGAGGATAGCCTATAGGTATGTTGGTAATGCCTAGAAAGAGAAAGTTCTCGTTTAAAATATTGTTAACGTGAGTGCGCACAAATGCGTAGCGTTGCCCCTTTGGTGTAATTTTCTAGACTCTGTTAAGCTGTGTNCAGTATAGTCCATTCGCTGTTTCTTCCCACTTTTTGAATAAAACCTTTGAAAAAATCTTAATGTAAGACATGCTTGCTTGTCTCCTAAATGTGCCACGTGTCACAGAAGTATATAGGTACCTTATTTTTGGTTAAATTTAACTTTTAGTTACATTTAATGTATAAATTATAATGTTTCATTTATATTAAGTATGAATTAAAACAGCGAGGATAGCCTATAGGTATGTTGGTAATGCCTAGAAAGAGAAAGTTCTCGTTTAAAACATTGTTAACGTGAGTGCGCACAAATGCGTAGCGTTGCCCCTTTGGTGTAATTTTCTAGACTCTGTTAAGCTGTGTNTATTGTTAACGTGAGTGCGCACAAATGCGTAGCGTTGCCCCTTTGGTGTAATTTTCTAGACTCTGTTAAGCTGTGTTTGCATGAAGCGGATGAATATCCTGGAAGTATAACTGTAGCAGGGTTTCAGAAAAATGTCTGCAGTAGCCGTGAATGGACTGTAGATGTTAAGCAGGCGTTTTAATTGTGCGCAGTTGACCGTGAACAGCATATAATTAGCGGCGAATGGTGCACTCATAGTGTGCGGCGTGCGAGCGTCGTGTCCGCGCACGTCCCGGAGGGAAATAACTGCCGCGGTGTTGGCAGCCAAACCCTCGCTCCCTGGAGAGCCTGCGAAATTATTAGCGCGCTGCTGAATTGTCAGCGAGATTGTCTTGACTTGGGTGTTTGCAGTTCCCTGGGTGGGGGGGGGGCTTACCACCACTCCACCCTCCCTGCTCCGTCACTCTCTCTCGTCACAAACCGCCAGCTACTTAGCATCGTGTCGGCTCCAGCGAAGGAAAGCAGCGGCGCCGACCCTAGCTCGCGTTTCCTACCGTCCGTTTTCTCCAGCATCGTGGGACGTTCAGCTGTCATCTGTGCTGTCTGACTCTCTCTCGCTGAAGTATTAAAACCTTCGTGGGGAATTAATTTGATTTAGTTGATAATTTGAAGTTAAGAGTAACATTCCCGATTAACCGAAGCTAGCTCAACCGCGAATCAAAGGCCACAGGAGAAAAAAAATTGCCGACCAAAAAGGGGGGCTGTACAACTGAGGTGCCGAATCCAGAATCCACACTTTAATAAAAAACTGTTCGCAAAATTGCTACACCAGTGCGTACGCGTACTTAGAAAACATGAATGGTTAAAGTGTTTTCCCCCTACACTCATGGCAGCTTTCCTACATTTGTTCAGGAAACAATACTTAGTTAAGTTCCGCACTTAGTGTACAGTCCATTCGCGGTAGCTTCGCAGCTTTAGAAAACCACCCTAAGTGAGACGTGTTTGGCCGTTTCCCAAATTTGTCATGTATCGTACACGTTTTATACTTCTGTTAACATAAAAGTACATAATTTTTGTTAAAGTGGATTTTTACTTCTATGTTATATAAAATATTAATATAATATAATTTAAAATATTAAATATCTGTGTTTGTGTGCATATATATATATGGGTTGCATTGAACAGAGAATGGCAAAGAAGGTTAATGTAGAACAGTCCAGTGTATTTTATAACAAATCACAATTTCATTATAGCTTCAGGATCATTCTAGCTGGCACAAGGAATTAAAATTACGCTGTTGTTTTGCCTTTAGATCTTAAGTGCTGCAACCCGCACAGTATGTCTGCTTTGTAAGTAACAGGCGCAATCCGGCATGCCTCTCGTGAAAAATCTCCAGTGCACAGTTCTTTATAGATGGAATCTCTAATTTTAACTGTCGTGCCTGGACAGATCGGTTCTAGACGCGCGTAAGTGATCGTTAGTGAGCATTTAATAACAAATAATTTCTTCTCAGACATTCGGTTTTATCTGTGCAGTGTGTAATGCCCTGCTTAATTTTGGTGCTTAAACGTCTATTATTTTCTGAAAGACGAACTTCGTATAGTCATTATGTAGGGTACGTAAAAATGTGCAGTTTTTGTATTGTAAAACGAAGAAACGGTTCGTATTCAAAAAGGTTACAACACAAGAAAAAACGTGTTGCCTTATCTAAATAAATTTAAATAATCATTCGCACAATCAAATTCTATGAAAATCGAACATTTAAATTAAATCAGTAATTGAAACTTGATACATGCTTAAAGTATAAAAATCAACTAAAAATAATGTGTTGTGATGAATAAGTTAAAACAAAACAATTTAATTTGGATAATCCTAACTATATCAGAATGTGAAAATATTTTACAAATTCGTAACACACATGCAAATTTGGACAAATCCCTGACTGCCTTCGAAACGCTTTCAAATAGTTTCAATACATTTTTTTCCCCTAAAACATTACATCCTGATAGTTCGGAAAAAAAATAACGCAGCTGGAAAATCAAAAGTACGAATGGGACGCACGAGTCAGAAGGGCTTAACCTCACTAAAGGACCCTCCCTATTTATCGTATGGGTCTCATTATAAGCAGTTGTGTCTATTTTAATTTTATTTTAATGTAAATCTTTTTTCAGGACATACATGAAAGTCGGTATTTTGTTGCCAATTTATAAAGTTGGTTATTAANAGTTAAAACAAAACAATTTAATTTGGATAATCCTAACTATATCAGAATGTGAAAATATTTTACAAATTCGTAACACTCATTCCGCAAATGCACCGCATGGTTAGTCTNGTAACACACATGCAAATTTGGACAAATCCCTGACTGCCTTCGAAACGCTTTCAAATAGTTTCAATACATTTTTTCCCCCTAAAACATTACATCCTGATAGTTCGGAAAAAAAGTAACGCAGCTGGAAAATCAAAAGTACGAATGGGACGCACGAGTCAGAAGGGCTTAACCTCACTAAAGGACCCTCCCTATTTATCGTATGGGTCTCATTATAAGCAGTTGTGTCTATTTTAATTTTTTTTTAATGTAAATCTTTTTTCAGGACATACATGAAAGTCGGTATTTTGTTGCCAATTTATAAAGTTGGTTATTAANATTTTAATGTAAATCTTTTTTCAGGACATACATGAAAGTCGGTATTTTGTTGCCAATTTATAAAGTTGGTTATTAAAACATGAATGTAGTCGTTGTAATGTGTCAAAAAGTCAGCAAAAATTGCTGTAAGTAGTACGTTATTTATTCTTCTGTGAAACAGTGTATTAAACTATAGCGACAATGCTGTATATTTTCGGAACAGATTTCTGTTTTAAAACCCTATTGTCGCCACTTAAAATTGCGAGGAAACAGAACCCACGGGAAACTTGTTTATGCGACTCTTCATCGCCGCCGCCGCAATGCTTCCTTACAACCGGAAGTCACCCCGAGGCGTTTAAACATTTTTACTACGGAGTACCCGTAAGGAGACGAATCGAAATATAACATCATATTTAAAGTTACCATAGTAATACTGAAATTAAACGTAAAACCTACGATACTTGAGGGACTTTCGCCCGGCGAGAATAAAACAAAGTAATCTAGACCCACTCCAGAACCGAACTCTCAAATAATTTAACTCAACATAAATTAGTAATCTTTCACCTCATTTAATGACAGCTAGCTCTCGCCGGGGCCGAGGGCCGAGCGCAGGCCAGCCATAGGAGGCTCGTCCTCGGCTCCGGACACGACGGCACGTCCTGTTGGTGCGGGGGGTGGGGCGTAGCTGAACAAGCAAGTAGTCAAGGGCTGGCCAGACCCGCGACGGCCCCATTTCGGAAGGTGGAGTTCAAAGGAACAGGAACAAACCTGTTCAACTGCCACAACGCGGCTCCTTCGGCACGTACAAGCAGTAAGCAGAAGTCTCCTCGTCACTTCAACTCCGACTTGTAAAACACACGCATGTCCCTTAAACAGCTGGCTGGCCTCGGGAAGGCAACGCAAATTTGAAATCATGACGACTTTGCAAACAATATCGTTTGTAAATTTCATTCCACACAGACGGCAATGAATGACAAACGCAGTAAATTTTTTTTCCCCACGAGTTACAGGAAAACCGATATCGTGAAGGATGCGTCCAGTGAGTACATCCATCCTTTGCAATCGCTTCGGGAAAGAGGTCCTGGTGCCGTTATGTAAAGGTAAGAGCACTTTATATGTGTGTCACCAGCGCGCACGGTTGATTTTTTTTTTTCGATGCAGGGTATAAATTATGGGCAGAGTGCACATTTTTCTCTCGTCGTAGCTGTGATGTCCTGCGCTCTCCTTCGTGCTGTAGCCGGAGCAAGAGAGAGAGGCTCTCTCCCGCGGCGTATTTCATTTGTAACGCCACCGCTGCCGTGGTGGCGCCACGTGGAGCCCGTTTGGTTGGTTAGGGGGAGGGGGAGGTGGCTGTCAGGACCACGTGCACATGAGATATCGACATGTCTTCAGTTGTAGGTGGCGCTGTTCACGCATGCCCCTCCCCGCCCTCTGCTTTCACACTCCGTCAGCACCTCCCCGCAAAACGCCTGACCACCTGTGCCGGGGGACTCCACCGGCCAGGACTAACTACCCTGGCGGCGTGACGGCCGTCGCAAGGAACTGATTNACCACCTGTGCCGGGGGACTCCACCGGCCAGGACTAACTACCCTGGCGGCGTGACGGCCGTCGCAAGGAACTGATTGCTGCTCGGCTACCAGACGTGTGCGAGGCTGACTTGATCGTCTTTGTGGTAATGCTGCTCTCCTGTCCCTAATTGCATCTCACGTAATATGGCGTTAAAACACGTCACACTTTCACTGGTTGCACATTGTTCGAATATCGTTTTACCCTCATGAAAAAACTTCGTAAATCCAAAAATTGGTCATTTACTGGAGACACAGGAAACATAATAACTATTACTTTTAAGGAAACGTGATGTTTTTCTGAAACAAAACTCTTATTAATAATTTAGACAAGTATGCTATTCAACCCAGATTTTGAAACAAGTTTGCGTTAAAAATTAGTAGATGTAAGAGTTTTTNAATTTAGACAAGTATGCTATTCAACCCAGATTTTGAAACAAGTTTGCGTTAAAAATTAGTAGATGTAAGAGTTTTTCGCTGTTTGAAATATCTCTGTAAAGTTACGAGATTATTTTTAAACATTTCTGGAAATGCTTGCTTTTCGTTGTCCATTTTTTTTCTTTGCTAGAATGTTGTACAAACAAAAAAAAACAAAAACAAAAATGCTACTTCACGAGTTTTTCCCAAGAGGGTAACGATATGCTCANTGTTGTACAAACAAAAAAAAACAAAAACAAAAATGCTACTTCACGAGTTTTTCCCAAGAGGGTAACGATATGCTCAGAAATGGTGTCCACTGCCCTTCGATGCATTAGCATAAACATAAAATAATCAGGAAAAAACCGAGAAAAGAAAGAAANAAAATGGTGTCCACTGCCCTTCGATGCATTAGCATAAACATAAAATAATCAGGAAAAAACCGAGAAAAGAAAGAAAAAATTCTACATAATGTGGAATTCAATTTCTTAGACGAATTTAGCAATAGAATTTCGCCCCCTCGTAAAAGTTAAATAAAAAAAAATTATAATAATCGTATTCAATGTTGTGACATATCATTAATCAAACAGAACAAAATTGTGTGCTTCAAAACTTAAGTCTGAACGAATAGTTATTTAGGTGATAACATTAGATTTATATTAAGATTCATAGCCATTATAAAGTACTAATTTTAGCAATTTAAAGAACATCGGGCAAATATTTTGGTCCCGATGAGCACACTCCTTGTTTTCCTATTTCACTTTTGCTTCAAGTAGGGAATCCATCATTTGATTTCATTTCGATCACATTTTTTGGACTCAATGGACGACATGTGTCACTGCTTGGTACTATTCTTATTTTTACGATTGTGATTTTTNGATCACATTTTTTGGACTCAATGGACGACATGTGTCACTGCTTGGTACTATTCTTATTTTTACGATTGTGATTTTTATTGCTTTGATTATCACTGTGAAATTGTTGTATTGTAAGTCGATCGATAGTAGTTATAAACCGAATAGACAGATGACGTACTCGCTTAACGCAACATGGTAATTATGTGAAGACAAGTATTACACACAGCATTAATGCGCAGTCTGGTCGTGAATTCTGCAACAAGCTGTCGTCTAACTCAATGGGCACTAGTACGTATGAGCGAATGAATAGCAATTCTAGATAGACTTGTTGATTTTTGAGCTTCCGCATGTTTTATAGCTGTTTGACATCTGCTTTCTCTTTGGTTAACTTTTATGTTCTGCATTTATTCGCATAAGGTAAGGATCCATAAATGCAGCGGGCTCCGAAACACGTGATACCGAATCGACGCTTACGATTCGCGCTACACTGGACGTTGGGTGCTTTGCGTGCACAGCCGTAGAGGACCTCTTTAAATTCTGCCCTTGTAGGTTCCCGCTCGACAGACATGAAACAGAAGGCATGCTTGTGAGGTAAGATGTGGGTGAAACGACGTAATGAAGACGGAGCTAGGAATGAGAACACTTCGAAGAAACTTCAAAACAACTAGTATTGTACTCCACATCACCCACAAAATAATATCTGAAGAATTCCTAGCGTCTAGTAACTGTGTGAACGCTGAAGTTGAGGTTCAGTATTTGTGTTCCTCGAAGTAGCAGTGGTGTAGACAACTCGCTTCCCTCCAAGGCTCACAGGGTTCGATTTCTGGAAAGGGTCACCAGGATTTTTGCGTGTGGGAAAACGTGGCGGATGTTGCCGTTGGCCTATGGGTTTTCTTGGGTCACTCCCGTTCACCCCGTCCTTGCATTCCGCCACTGCTCCAGACTCAGTTCATTTCACCCCCACCGGTGCTCAACACCTCGCTATTAAACGCCTACCCGACTTCTCAGTTACTTTCTGGGTAACTGACCTGTCTTCCTGCTGGTCGCCATTATTTGGTTTATCAAAAACTTATAATTTGGTTAAAGAAACATGTACTCACAACCTCTAGACACCCGCGCAGCTCTCCGCTTTTCCGTGAAGCTGAAGGCATCGCCGTATACAGCGAGCGCGCTAATGTGCTCATTATCAACACACAAGGACGCAAAGTCTTAAAAACAGCAGCAAAAGTATGGCTTTAATACTGCCCTTGAGATCCAAAATCCCAGTCGCTAACCCGATGAACTCGATACGTGCCAGGGTGCATTTAGTTTTATTAATATTCTGAGAGAAATGGGAGGTCCCGGCTTCAGGTCTCACGACACCAAGACTTATTCAGTGGCGTATGAGGGTTCGACGGCGGCGGTGGCCTGGTATAAACTCTGAGCGGCTTCATTGGCAGTGGTTTCCCAGTCGCACGTCAGGTTAACGCTGACCTGTCTATTATATAACTGAACAACTCTCTCTTGTCCAAATAAAGTAACTGGTGCATAAGGAACGCCCTTACATTCCGTGCAAGGTATGTGTACGTATTGATTTGGTGCCGTCCTTTTACAATTTCCAGTGTTCTCTTTGTACTTCGCTCCTGGTTAACTCGCCAAATAGAAAGTCAAACATTTTACAGGCGCCTTCCTTGTGCCTCCCTGTCCGCTCCGAAAATCTAAATAGGAACGTTAAGTGAGGAGAGAATTTATTGGCTTTCAAAATATTCGCATCTAATTAGAACGCATTGACCTTGTCTTGCATACTCACCGAGAGTACTCTTCATAATGCGTCTGGTGCGCCCACGGTGAAGGTAGGTTCACGAAGACCCTAAATACTGTCTTAAGTTTTCGCGGTATTATCGTAGTGTGACCAGTGACGTTAAATTCTTGTTCAAGGAATCCTGGGGATTTGCCCAATACAGAGATGGTTTTCAGCCAGACTCTTCACGTGCNACGTTAAATTCTTGTTCAAGGAATCCTGGGGATTTGCCCAATACAGAGATGGTTTTCAGCCAGACTCTTCACGTGCTGTGGTTGGTTTGTACAAAATGTTACCGTGAGACGTGTCTTCTAGAAGAGTCTGAATGTGGCTTCGCACCACATCTCCTTCCAGTTACAGGAAACGAGCCGTAGTCAATATTCTGCAGCTTACATACGTACGCTGGTTTCTTTATCTGGTGTGTTCATTATATATCCATACGTTCAGTGTGTGAAGTGGCAGATTGGCTGGAACAGTATTAGCATTTTGTACACAATTTTCTAAACTGCTCTTTTCTTGTGCCATGAAATCTGGTTTCTTAGGCAGCTCACATACTAATGTTTTAAAAAAGAGTTTTGNAAACTGCTCTTTTCTTGTGCCATGAAATCTGGTTTCTTAGGCAGCTCACATACTAATGTTTTAAAAAAGAGTTTTGCTATTACCGTTTACTTAAAGGTCCCAGCATAGTTTCGGGTCCGTAAAAATCAACTTTATGTCCTGGACAGAGTTTTGAACTACCGCAAGATAAGAAAATATATATATGAGATTAAATTAGTGCGGTTTAAAAATCAGGTGACTTTTGCATTTGTTTGAACTCTCCTTTTGCCCCTTTCATCAAAGAAAGTACCCCTAGCTGAGTTCCAGTAAAATAAGATTCCTACTCTGGACCTCCATTCTCGCCTTGAAAGAACATCGCATGCTCGTCAGAGTAATAGGTAAAGTAAGTCGTTGAGTGCTCCTCGTCGTCTTTGGAAAGTGATTTTAATTAATCCCCGCAAGAAGAAAATTATCCGCTAGCGTTTTTTTTTTGCTCGACTCTACACGAGATCTCTCGGCGAGTGTTTTGTTGTTGGTTCCGGCTATATATTCAGCAGTTCCGTCGTGTTTTTACCCAGGCTCGTGAGCTAGTGGCCGGGTGTCGTGGTGGGAAGAAGAGAAGAAGGAACCGTTAGCGTGCCGCCTCCCCCTCCTGGGGCTTGTTCCGTGACGTTGGTAGACTTGAGCGCCAAACAAACTGGCCTTAGCGTGCCACGTCCCGGTAGAACTCGTATTGTAACCTGATGTCGCGCTTGCTTGCTGCGAGAGGTTTCGATGCAATCCTGTGCAGTTTTCCTATGTAATGTAAGCAATGCCAGTGCAAATGGAAAGATAACTACCAGTATTGACTTCCGTATACGCGATTTTCATTTCATATGCTCTCGACTAGTTGATATCAGCAACATATTTTACTAACAGGTAATCATTTTTCTATAAATATCAAGATAGTTATTACTAACAGTGCTCTTCAAGACTTTGAAGTGACGTTAATTGGTTATAATCACAAAAAAATTAAATGGCTTTACCACATTTTGATAAACCTCTAGTTAACGTTATCCGCGTCGATTTAGATAATTATGTGATTCTGCACTCAGACTGTCAAAGATCCTACTATTTTTAATCGGGTCGCATTTCAAGACTTATTGAGACTCGCGTAGTTTACCTCAAATTATTATATTATAAATATTTAAATGATTTTAGTCTGTTTATTTTAATAAAATTATTGCGGGCAAAGAAACGCGCTCATACACAGACACTAAAACAGTTGGGTGGTGTGTAATAAGCCCATTTTCCACATATTGAAGACACTGTGACACACTTTTATCATCGTTTTTTAAAATTTGGATTGTATGAAAAAGTTAATTTTTGCATAAACTTTTGGCGCAATAGTTTTATAATGTTTTATGAGCTTCGTATGTTGATTGAAACTGAAATACATATTACTCTGTACTTCGGAAATAGCTTATTTCTAGTTAATTTGCAAAGTAAAACTTCAGGTCAGTCATCGCAGTATTCAGTTACAAATAAAAACAATCTTTTTCGTGTAATGAATATTAAAAAAAATGTAAGGAATTCTGGCGAAGCGGACAGAAACGTGCAGTAGTTAACAGAACGAATCTACAGAGTATTATCGTTACCTACAGAGTANTGCCGCCTCCCCCTCCTGGGGCTTGTTCCGTGACGTTGGTAGACTTGAGCGCCAAACAAACTGGCCTTAGCGTGCCTCGTCCCGGTAGAACTCGTATTGTAACCTGATGTCGAGCTTGCTTGCTGCGAGAGGTTTCGATGCCATCCTATGCAGTTTTCCTATGTAATGTAAGCAATGCCAGTGCAAATGGAACGATAACTACCAGGATTGACTTCCGTATCCGCGATTTTCATTTCATATGCTCTCAACTATTTGATATCAGCAACATATTTTACTAACAGGTAATCATTTTTCTATAAATATCAAGATAGTTATTACTAACAGTGCTCTTCAAGACTTTGAAGTGACGTTAATTGGTTATAATCACAAAAAAATTAAATGGCTTTACCACATTTTGATAAACCTCTAGTTAACGTTATCCGCGTCGATTTAGATAATTATGTGATTCTGCACTCAGACTGTCAAAGATCCTACTATTTTTAATCGGGTCGCATTTCAAGACTTATTGAGACTCGCGTAGTTTACCTCAAATTATTATATTATAAATATTTAAATGTTTTTAGTCTGCTTATTTTAATAAAATTATTGCTGGCAAAGAAACGCGCTCATACACAGACACTAAAACAGTTGGGTTGTGTGTAATAAGCCCATTTTTCACGAAAGTCTGCTAACATATTGAAGACACTGTGACACACTTTTTTCATCGTTTTTTAAAGTTTGGATTGTATGAAAAAGTTAATTTTTGCATAAACTTTTGGCGCAATAGTTTTATAATGTTTTATGAGCTTCGTATGTTGATTGAAACTGAAATACATATTACTCTGTACTTCGGAAATAGCTTCTTTCTAGTTAATTTGCAAAGTAGAACTTCAGGTCAGTCATCGCAGTATTCAGTTACAAATAAGAACAATCTTTTTCGTGTAATGAATATTTAAAAAAATTTAAGGAGTTCTGGCGAAGCGGACAGAAACGTGCAGTAGTTAACAGAACGAATCTACAGAGNAATATTTAAAAAAATTTAAGGAGTTCTGGCGAAGCGGACAGAAACGTGCAGTAGTTAACAGAACGAATCTACAGAGCATTATCGTTACCTACAGAGTATTATCGTTACCTACAGAGTATTATCGTTACCTACAGAGTATTATCGTTACCTACAGAGTATTATCGTCACCTACAATTCAGAATGATGACTAATCTATCTTTTTTTCAACCACTGTTAATATCGTTAATGTATTCTTACGTCCTCGCGAGGAAAGTAAGAAGCTCATGTGAAGGAAAGGAGAAAGGGGTTTAAAAATTAAGATAAGAAAATGAGATTATTTTATACGTATCTTTATTGGAATCTCGAAGTATACAGTGGAAAGTTAAGAGTTGATATTAATCGTAAAAATGCAAGTTGTTGAGAGAGTAATATTAGATCCAAGAGCAAAGTAGGCCTGGTGGAAACTAAGGAGTCTGGATGCCCTGTACCAATTATTAATGCTATTGTAGACATATGCTGTATTGTACTCAAGAAATGTGGATCATTTTCAGATAACCCTTTAAAGCCAGTGGATTCATTCAGACACTTTGAAAAAAATAAGTACGCCATCCTTTTAAAATAAATCTTTTCCTTTTTTCTTATAAACAGTACTGGAAATGACAAAATATTTAATACACTTCTGGAAGTATATATGAAGGTTCAAAATCAGTTAAATTCTTTGTATCATAATACGATATTCCTTGTGTCCGTTTACTACTGCTACTTCCAACATTACTGTCCCAGAAAAACTATACGTGTACATTTAGACTGAAATCAGAAAACTACAGTGTACGACTTTTCTTAACTCAGTAATTTTGAGAACTTCCTTTAAAAATGCTTTTTTGAAATTTGTTACTGATCGAACGATAATTTCTTCTCTGATACGTGTACTTTTGTGANTTCCTTTAAAAATGCTTTTTTGAAATTTGTTACTGATCGAACGATAATTTCTTCTCTGATACGTGTACTTTTGTGACATTTTTACGATCAATGCATTTGACGGCAGTTGGGACCATAATACCAGAAGAATGTTCCGATTGTTCTCGCGCTCTTCAAATACAAAATCCACTTGTTCTTGAGCCGCCAGTTACGGTCGTCGTCTTCTGAGCACTACTCGCCGAAGACCCCCCGTCTCCACACTCTCTAAACCCGTATACCGTCCCGCTGCGCCCGTACACACATCTCGCCCTGCCTTACCGGGCGTGACATAGTTCCGGCCTGATTGTGACACAGGGAAGGAACCATGGCTTGTTCCGCTCGGATCTGCTCGGCTTGAAACTGACCTTCCTACAAAAAAAAGTTTTCATATGGTAGCCCGCGCACTACAGCGGCTCAGTTCCGTGACGGGCCGATCCGATCCGATCCGAGCGGAACAGGTGTGCTCCATGCTTTAGATTGCTGATCCGACGCTCTAACAAAACACGTCAGGCAGGTATAACTATTCCACATTCCTGGGCGCATTTTCGCGGATGTTCACGTTTCCTCAAGCGGTCCGCGGCGATGTTTGGCACAGCATTCGTGACCTCGTTTGCCGTTCTTTACTCCCGCAAGACCTCTCTGACTCGTACAAGTCGTAACAATATGCTCGATGTTTTTTCCTCAAACTACCGTCGCAGTAGTGGTCCAGTTCTTCATTTATAATCAAAACTTGCGCACATATTTTTTAACGTTTTTATGCAAACCCTCGCAAAATGTTTTATTTCCCACGTTTTGTCGTTTGCCGTTTCTTACAGTGTTAAACTTGTGTGATTTAACATATGTCTTTCGATCTGTAATAGTAGCTAAACAAAATGTAATACAACTTCCCTTCAAAACGAATGAGAATATATTAGTGTTAACTAAGTTACAGCTCCGTCAGAAAGAAATATGTTACGCCAGAAATAAAAATGCACTATCCAATTTTATTTTATTTTTATTTATTTTTATTTTTTTTTGCAAAATAGAATAGGCTGAAGACAAAAATTTTAAAGTAGAAATGTTACAAGTTAGTAGCACCAGTTCCCGCTGCTTGGCGTGTTTGTGGTGCGAGTGAGGTGNCCTTCAAAACGAATGAGAATATATTAGTGTTAACTAAGTTACGGCTCCGTCAGAAAGAAATATGTTACGCCAGAAATAAAAATGCACTATCCAATTTTATTTTATTTTTATTTATTTTTATTTTTTTTTGCAAAATAGAATAGGCTGAAGACAAAAATTTTAAAGTAGAAATGTTACAAGTTAGTAGCACCAGTTCCCGCTGCTTGGCGTGTTTGTGGTGCGAGTGAGGTGTGTTACTTGTGTTGATCGTCGCCTCCGCTGTAGAGTGCATGTGTCTTCCCGGCGTGTAGCGCGGCACTTTTCTTCCGCCAGTCTCGCCAGCGTCATGTGCGAGCTGCTCTACTTGGCCATGTCGCTGCTTTATTTACATTGTCCTTTATACCACACCTGCACGCAAAGTTTCATTGCCAGTTCGACTTACGTAGTGAAAAGAATGACTTTACTTATTACTGGTATTGACTCGAGTGAGTGATGTAGAGGTGAAAAGATTTATGTGAACTTATTTCTCACTCACGTTTCCTTTCCTTTTGATAGTTCCACTCCCACCGAGCACTAGAAGGCGAAAGGACTTTCAGGGCAAAGACAGACAATCTATGAATTATAATATTTCATTTATAATTTATATGAATAAAAACAGGGCGAAAATAGTTGTGTTGGTAATAATGCCTACTAAGAAATAGTTCTTATGCAAAATTGTATTACCTTGAGTACGCACGAATGTGGTACGCTGTCCCTTTATTGTAATTAATAGACTCGGTTAAGCTTTGTTTGCATGAGGTGGAGGAATATCCTGGAAATATAACTTTGGCAGGGCTTTATAAAAGTATGAAGTAACCGTGATTTGACTATACCATCATTTCTGCCTCTCCCGCGGTTACTCTAAACCACAGACAAACACTGAATTACTGTAGGCCTACTCTTATAATTGATTCCGTTATGGACGAGTTCATTTCTATTACAAAAAATTGTAATTTTTATTTTTAAACTTAGCTTTTTTTTATTTGTTTACTGTTTTAACCGTTATGACATTAAATCATTCATCCCGCAGTTTTATTGACCTTTATAAATCAAACGTTGAAAGCTGTTGATTCATAGGTTAAATTATAATAATTAATTTTAAGAATTCCTACTGTTTTCCGCAGTTGTAGAATTATTTCTGGCTTTTATGGAAAGAAAAGGCTGTATCCACATTTTTTTTTAATGCTTCCGACTTTAACTTCGTATTCACTGTTTAAGCGGATTACTTCCATCAACATCTTTTTGTTGTAATTCATTGAAATGTTGAATGTTTATATATTCCATGGTACGTAATCAACGATAATGGAATATCAAATTAACTTGAGTTTGGATATGTAATTGCTTGCAGTGTATTATTGTCGTTTTCAAGAACAATTATATTTTATATAGAAAAAGGAAATGTTAGTCATGTAGATTCATTCGCATTATGGCATCTTCCGTTTGAGTACTGATTTCTGGTGGAATTTGTGGTATTTCTCCGTAATGCTATTGCTGCACGAGGTACCGAGTATTAGTTTTTTTTATGGGTTTATAATATGTTTGGTATAGCTGGACCAATTCTCAAATATGTTCTCCCTATTTTGTATTGTAGCAAATTTTCAATCGATTTTTCACTATAAACTTCGAAGTAAATACATAAGAGCCGAGGTGGGTTTGCGGAACAGAAACGTCTGGCCAGTACATCAGGTTTACTTTAATGTCAGCTCTTAAAAATTATTTACTTACTCGCTTGGCAAATTTAATTAAAAGAGCAATTTTGTACACAATATGGTTCTGAAGGGTGTTTTGCCATAAAAGCTGAAATATGTAAACACTTGAATTCTCCAGCTAAAACAATTTGGAAGAACTAGTTCTTAGTAGGCAAAGCTGAAATTATTATACTCCTTTAATTTTGAAGTTGTCTGTTTCCTTTGGGGTGTGATATAAATTGAACAAGACTTATTAATCTTGGATGTATAACCTTACAATTAAATTGCTTTTAGATGTGGAGTTTTGAAAAAAAAACCGTTTAAGGTGCAACACTAGTAAAGTGTACCTTTAAATACTCTTTTTCTCTTTTGGAGCGAGCTTCAGGAACTTAATGCATGTGTGTGTGTGTGTGTGTCATCCCCTGTTGCCCTGATGCCGTAAAGTGAGGTGAACATGGAGAGCTGTAGCAGTCCAACGAGAATACAACAGTGGAAAACAGTTTAGATAGGCTAAAATTCCGACTTTTTTTTTTATTAGTTGAATGTTGACTCGTCCTGCCTGCATTGTCCCGCCAGTTATCCCCATTGCCAGTTTCTCGACGTTAGCTTGAAGAACACGCCGTAATATATTTCCCCCGCAAAGCCAAACAGCTTTTTATTTTATTTTGTTCCGGAAGCTAATATCGTGGGACTGGCCTCGCCCATTACCGGAGCTGTGGCTCGTCGTGTTCTGCACCGGTGGCCAGGGATAATGGCAGATTACGTGCCACTCCGCCCCTTCTGCAGTCCACCTCCTGACTCCGTGCCGCGACTAAAACAATGCGACTGCACCAGTCCGTATGGCCCCCCTCCCCCCCCGGGTGTTTCGCGCAAAAAAGAAATGCCCTGGAAAATATCGATCACAATTACTTTCGCGTGGCTCGACATTGGAAGGGGAAAGGGAGGGAGTTATGCGCGGCGAGCGGGCGAATGACGTCGTCCGACGACAGCTGCGCTTTATCAAGCCCGTGTGTGAGCACGGCGGTGTCAAGGAGGCGGGATCATGTGCTGCGTGTAACGGCAGCGCGCTCCGCATGCTGATGTGTGTGCCCTGGGATCCTCGAGTGCCGGCCACGCGGCGCATCCACGCTAATGCCGCGCTGTCACAAACAACGAGTACGTGTACGACCCCTTGGCTCCCTCGCCCACTGCTCAGACGCACTTCATTATATAGCACATTCACGGTTATTCCCTATTGTTCTGAAGCCGTGCTGAAGCTATACTTCCAGGATATTCCTCCGCCTCATGCAGACAAAGCTTATAACTAGTCGAGAAAATCACACCAAATGGACAACGCACCGCATTCGTGCACACTCAGTGTAATTATATTTTCCATCGGAACTATTTATTACTAGGCATTACCATTACACCTATTTTCTCCATATTTTACTCGAATTAATTACGAATGAAATATTATTTACAGATAGCATATAAGTAAAAGTTAAATTTAACTTTTTATGTTAACACAACTCTTGTGATACTGACATATGTAGGGAACAACCAAACAGGCCAGGTGGTTCTTCAAATGTCCATTTCAAATATTGTGAAGAAACCACGAATATACCGTATTATTTAATTCCAACTGGCTTCGCTTTCAATTATACCCCTTCTTTAATTTTTTTACTTCATATTTCTACAAAGGGGTGTTATTGTCGTAGATATATTTCTGAGTTTGTAATAACCTACTAATGCACGTATACCGCGACACTGTTAAAGAGACAAGTTTGACGCCATATTGGATTATATTTTTTTTGCCATTACTTGTGTTTGAGATTAAATTTTGAAAATTTGGCTTTTTAGGACATGCTACATGGTTTGATTATATTTTAGAGGCAATTATCTTTTGACTTCATGCACTACTATCGCTTCTGTGGTCATTCTGAGAGGGTAATCAATAATTAATCACCATTTGTTCCACATAACAATTTAAGCTTCTCTAATGATAGCCTATTACGGTTATTCAATCATCTGAGTGACATATTATGCCTTGTCAAGCGTTGAATACCCCTTATCACTAAAAAATTGGTGACACCACAATAATCTCTCCTATAGTTTATGATCCATCAGATAATGGAAATTATGTCTGAAAATTTCCATTGAGCATAAAACACTCGCACGGGGTGTGGTAAACCTTACTTTATTATAATCCAACACGTCGACATACCAAGCTAAACTTGTTCAGAATTTAGCAAAGTTCGCCAGTAAAATTTTTTTTATTGTTTATTCGCCTACGATATTTAAATATTTTATGTAATTTATGAAAGTATCTTTTTGAATTTCGGCAGCCAATTATTGGCAATAATCTACGAAAAATGTAAAGCAGTGATAGCGGTTTGAACTAATTTTGTACCTCAAACTTGCATATTCACTCCAGTGTTTCGTATACAGGCTGAGTAGAAAAGAATATCCCTACTTTGAAGGTCTATAATACCAAAGCCAAACAACCTACAACCTTGATTGACCAATCAACTGAACCGTGGAACTATGAAGTTTGTTTACCATATCTTCATAAAAGTTCAATGTGACCACCACGAGCGGCCCGAACGACATCTACGCGATAATCAAACTCGTTCCACACCTTCAAAGTTGGGGTATTCTTTTCCTGTACTTTCTCACGTGTCACACATACTGTATACGCGGACTGGGCCGTTCTCGTTCTTCACTATATACGAAGTAGATGCGACAATACCTGGGCAAATAACACCTTCTGCTTGGAAGTTGTTTTGCGTTATCGCACTGCCTACCTTGCCTCTCGCTCCGTGCGGCGCAATGGAATGGCACTCCCTGAGTTCCGTCATTCCTGCCGCCCGAGCCTTTTTACGGTAACTAAAAAACATTAATAGGGCGTCGACCAATAAAAGTAATATTTCGGTGCCAACAAAACATATCCTTTTCTAACCTGGTATTGGTATAAACATAACAGTGAACGCAGGTTTCGTAGTTGATTGATGATCCATTTCCTATTCATGCCAGTATCCTTTGCAAACGTCTTTTACATTGAAATAAAGCTGTCGTACTTAATGGATACATAAAACAGTAATTATCCAGAATAAACAACAGTGTCGATCTTGGTCTATGTTTTCCTATATCATAATGAAAGCCATCCAATTATTGAAACCGGTATTTTTTATCCAAAGGATAATATTTTCGTAGTTAAAGCCGGGTTTGGGTTTTCCATATACCTAAGCAGATTGGCAAACACCTGGCTTGTTCTTCACCCACTCCCGCAAATCACTTCTGGTTATCCTATCAGTTTAATAGCAGAAGCTATAAGGTGGGTGGGGGATAGCAGTCCTGTTGACACTGTTATATCTTGCTTTATAATCCATCAATGAGGTTGTCTGTCGGTAAATATTAAGCCGTACTCATATATTATTACTACGCTGAGATATTAGTGTGCATAATTTCCAAACAAGAAGGGATTAAATGGTTATAATACTTCAACACAGCTATTTAATTACATAAACGAAATTTAAACTGGTTTAAGAAAGCATTGTTGAAAAACACACAGTAGCGTCGATCATCGCTTTGTTACTTATGTCACTATTACTTCAACGATGTACGTTGCACTTTCTGATTTGAAAAATTGCTGGTTATGTCACTAATTTGTTATGTTTTGCAACTGCATAAATTAAAGCTATAACTGTTGAAAATTAATTTTCTTTGTAGCGCGAGCGCTTGCAAATAAATACCAATCATTTGTTTTCAAATCCTAAAATAGTGCCTAACAGTTTGTATACCGGCTCGTGCACCACGTTGTATAGAAGCTTGTACAAGAGCAAGTAATACGGCAGTAGGTATCGGGTAATATCGGCTTAAGGCATATCGAAGCTTCCCAGGCAGCCCTGTGGAATGAATTTTGTAGCTATTGCGAATTCATCCGTCCTGTTTCCTCTTTATTGATAACGTTTTTACAACTAGTCCATAGGACGTCCTTCTTTGTCCTGCGAATATTACTTTTTCTCCCCCCTCGGTGACAGTCCGAAGTGACATGCTAATCACAGTTTGTGTGACCGTGGCAGTTATCTGCCAATCATCTCTTAGTCGCCCGTTCTCCTATCTCCGCCCCCTTCCCCCTCTACGGAGCTCTTTCCCCTCTGGCGCTGGGTGGCAAATTTTCCCGGCGTCTGATAAGCGCGCTAATTGTCGCCTGCCAGTTCACACTCGGACGTGTCGCAGTAATTAATTTTCATTTTGTGAAGCGGTCGCCGTCAATTTAGCAATTAGTTTTTTTTTTTCCCCCTCCTTTTCGAATCTTGAAACGGCATAATTATTGGCGCGTGATAACACGAATGTTTAAATTTCGCGCAACTGGTTGCGTGCCTGATCTTGCGGTTAACGTATGTGACTCGCGTTCGGCAGGTCGTGGGTTTGATGCAGATTGGTTGTCAGGGATTGGAGTTCTCAGTTCACACTCCAGGCCAAGTTTGTGCAATTGCTTACGACGTATTTCCCCATCCGCAAAATTTTGCCAGCTAAATCGTGCAAAGAGGAAAGTAAATATAAATGTTACTAAAGAAATCGTAGCATAACCTGCTTATCGTCTGATACTTTACTCGTCTCGAGATGGTACACTTGTTAGACGGTAACGCGTTTGGTACATAACGGTACGCGAGTGTAAATAGCGTGATATATACATATATACTAGGGTGTCCCTTAATTTTTAAGTAGTAAATTTTCTTTTAGTTTTACTATAAAAATACTTGCACCTCAAATTTCAACTCATTTGGAGTACTACAGCCCTTGCCGACTTGCATCGGAACATGTTCGTACAAGTTACTCTAGAACAGTTTAAATTGCAAGCACATATAGATTACATCAGTGTTAGATAATTAAAATACAACTGCCTAACTCCCTGGGGGGACTTTGAGCCAGTAATAGAGATAAATATCGTAATGGTGTCATGCCTATCTATGTCAGGAGAAATAAGGCTTTTTACGAAGCAGTAGCCAGTGATAAACGATTATGGCCCGAGTGTTAAAACGACTGAAAAGTCTAGCCTGGTGCCAAATGAATCCGCAAAATTCACGAATAAGTAGCCTGCAGAAAGCACTTGAGTGGACATGGTAGAAGTTATTTTTTATTTCAAACGTAGTCCTAGATAGTTTTGTTGGCATACGCTCAAGTAGGAATGCAGTTTGAACTTCAGTTTTCATATCTCAACTTTATTGCCGGTTGGTTGAGCCGTTATCTACAACACACGTCCTTCTGTAAACTAATAAATATTACTTCACACAAAGAGCACTAAGATATTATTTGTGGTCAATTTAGACGTGGATTCTGTAACATACGGTTATTGTAATTACGAGTTTACTTAATACGCCATTTCAGCTTGTGATTCATGTTCCAATCATTGTTACATGGCGAAACGTATTGCTGTTAGGTGTAATTAATTTTGAAAGCTAATTTATTTATATATTTTTTAGATTTTTTAAATATCTGTTTGTGTAAATATTGGGATTTGTTTTATATTGATCAGAGTATTCTCTGAGGAGAAGGGAGATTCTCGAAATGTATTTGTTTATTGATTCGTAGCTACACCCAGTTTAGATATATATTAACTACCAAAAAACTGCTAAGAAATAGACCTACAAAATACTTTTACTCTGTAATTCTGGGTGTTAATTTCCGAGGAATAAGATAAACATTCTCTTGTTAAGTACTACACATAAAAAAATTACTAATTCAAATAAAAAATTACGTTGATAATATTGCAATGTGTCAAAACAAACATTAACCTCTAATTAAAAATGATTGTCCATAATCTTAATTCCGACGAAGCAAACAATAAAAATTCAATAAATTTCCAGAAGTTACAGCATTTCTGCGCACTCATTGTAATAATATTTTCCATAAGAATTATTTCTTACTTGCCATTACCAGCACGCCTATTTTGCCCTTGTCTTTATTCATATTAGTTATAAATGAAAAATAATCGCAACTTATAGATAAAATGTAGATAAAATTTAATTTACCTAAAAATTAAATACTTTTATGTTAACATAAATATAACAGATTTGTGATATGGCATGTTTAGGAAACAACCAAACATGTTACATACTAGGTGTTTTTTCAAAGGTTTTATTATAAAGTGCGAAGAAACCGTGAATAGACTATAGCGGGCTCGTGCGTGCCGCTTGTTTGTGCGTGTGTGCGAGGGTTTTGGTGGGGCGGAGGGGTGTCGTAATTGGTGCGCCCACGGCGCAGGGGTCTGACCCGTGCCACGGTGTCGAGTTGTTGCAGCGGCGTCGCGCGCCTGTTTACCCAGCTAACGAGACGGCCCTTTGTGTCATTACCTGCAGTGCTTCTCGGCGACGGCTGCCGCTGCGCACTCGCGCAAGTAGGTCAGGCGTCGTCGTCCCCTGCTGCACCCGCGGCCCGTCTACAGCCGCCGTTACACTGCATCGTGTTCGGCGAGCACCACGTCATATCTGATGTCACAGTTGGCAGCGGTTTGTCGAAAAGTCTCGCTTGGTGCCTGCCAAGCATGTCTGGGCAAATCCGTCTCGAAGTGATCCTCTTCATCCGATCAAAGAGGTCGACCTAGTAGCAACCAGTGTTCGGGAATGGGTAGGGGTGGCCAGTGGAAACTGAGAACCCACGGGCACGTTACGTCACCTTACTGGCTCAAACAGCCACCGAATGTTAGTAGCCTGGACATATGTTTTTCTGTGCATTCGTTATTTGCGCGTTTACTCGTATCTCAGCAAATAAAATGACCTGGGAATACGATTTTTTTTGCCAAGAAAGATAAAAAAAACTTATCTAAAACCGCGCGGTTTTATTTTTATAATATCAAGTTTATTATAAGAGAAAAAATAGTGAAAATTGTTAGAAATCGCTTTTTTTTTTTTAGCTTTCCTGCGCAGTTTCCTTAATAGGTGGGTGGAAAGTATATGTGCTGTATATGCAGACTCGTAGTTTAATATGTGGGCTTCCCTCGCGTGTAATAAAATCCCACTGTTACAGGTCTCATTTGCACAGGAAATCGTAACAGCGGAAGCACTTCACGCAGGTTATTGTCGCCCGTGTCGCTGTTCCCCGAAAGCGAAAAAAAAATCTCGGGGACATGTAGGTACTCCTAAGTCCGCTATTCTTCGTCGACAGCACATGTTGATACGCGACTTGCTGGCTGGCGCGTAGGTGCCGTTGTGCGTTGCTGGAGTCGCTGTGGCACGACAAGCACGATACGACAGCCCGACACGACGATAAAAACTGAACAGTCAGTCAAATGCAATGTGTGTTTGACGTCAGCACGACGAAAACTGCCGCACTACCAACAATTTTGGATTAGAATTTAATGATTCCTATTTTTGTTGTGTCACGCAGCACTGCAAACAATGTGTACAGATTTGTAAAACAAATTAGTTCGACTAACTTATCCTGTAGGGAAAATTTGCATCAAAGGAAAAATTGTTCCCCACTCACCGGTTTAAATTCGCGAAATTAACAGTTATGCCTTATATTTTAACGCAATATCTGCACTGTTTGTCAGCATCAAGTATTCCATATTTCCCTTCTGTCCACCCCCTTTGAAATTACTTTATTCTATAAGCGCCTTGTAAATGGTGCCGAAAAACCCTAATCTTCGTGTAAACTGAGTTTCCTGCCCCCTACACAAGATATATCTTTTATAACTTATGTGTGTACATGTGCTACGCGAAACATTGCACCTTTTCATTCTAAGATACTCAAGCACGTTTACCCCTTCACCTGTTTAAATTTGTAACTTTTAATTACGTGTTGTGTGTATTTCATGCACACAAAAGGAAGAATAGGCACATTATGGTCTGTTTCACGAACGAGTGCATTTTTTGATAGTCCTGAAGGTGGTCCTGCGTACAGCTATTTGCATGGCAATATCAGTCTACCAGTACCAGTTTACAAAAACACATTCAGCTGATTGTCAACCTGCCCCGTATGTCAGGACAAAACAATTTGGAAACGACTGCAGACAGGACTGCATTTAGAACTGTCAAAAAAGTGCACTCGTTCGTGTAATAGGCTATCTATACTAAAATATTTACTTTCCTAGCACGTCACAGCTTCAGTTGATCGATGCTTGAGTATAGTATTGGGGGCCACTGCAATGTTCATTTGACACACAGCGGAATGATGCAAAATGGACAGAAATGTATGTATTAGGCAGCACTTTCAAAGTATTCATTTATACGCGAACAGCTAATACACACTCGTGTCGTTAATGCCAGAAGAACAAGCTTTACATACTGCGCTCTTCTTTGTATGGGTACAATGGGTTTGTGAGACAATGGACAATAAGGGTGATCATTGTCACTGTTCTTATACACATTGGCAATGTTATGAAATTATTCAGTTCTTATCTAATCGACCCTATAGTGTTATTTTAATTTATGTATTGTGTTTTGTAACTTTGTGCGCCGTTTCATACACAATGCCTCTTATTGTTCCATCGGTATTTATATTTTCTCAAATGTGTTTTTTTATATTCTCCATTTCAGTAAGAATCATTCTTTTGTGAGCTACCTAGCGACTCTTAACCACTACGCCATAAAGAAAGGCAATAAAAACTGGTTGGACACAAATTCTTATTTAACATATTTTAAACGATCATAAATTTACTTCCAAAAGTTTTTTTAGTCCTTTCAAGTGCCAAAATTTTTGTGATGCCATCTATCACTTTGTTTTAGACAACATCGTTCTACAATAATATGACGGAAAGTAACCATAAGAAAAAACTAAGAGTAAATGCTGCTAATAAAACAGGCAGCCAAGAACATTTATGAAAGTTCTATAGCATCTATTGACGCCACTTGGAAACTGCTGGCATATTTCAAAGAGATACAGTGTAGTATATTAAATTATGTAATATAGCATAGCAAGTTTGGAAATTGTTAGGATAACCAGTTCAGCCGTACTCTCAGCGAAATTATTTTTTTAACGCTCGAGGCCAAGCTACATTTTTTTTTCTGGAGGGTGAGAAGGGGGAAGTCTTCTGCCAGGAACTGCAGATGACACGCACTTTAGGCGCAAGTTCCCTTAGTCCGCGATGTTAGGGCTGTCAAAGTCATTTCAGTTGAAGTTATAAGGAAAATCAAGAGTTAAACGGCAATGCGAACTACGTTGCTACCGCGAGAAATTAGCCCGAAGTCATTTTGACGTAACCACACAGCTGCAGTGGGGCCGTGCCAAAGACGACGTTCATGTGGCTGTTTCGACGCGAGATACGGCCTTCGATCCCGAGAATATAACGTCGCAAACTACTATAGCAGTACAAGAATGGCGCACGGGCAAACGTACGCTATGGCAGACGATCACACTATGGCTTACAACTGACTCGAGCACTAGTTGTAAACACTGTTGTGTGGCCACGAGTTTGTCGTTTTCAATATATATATATTTTTTTCAGCAAACGTCCTAAACTGTAATGGAAGTTTGTAATATGCACATACTATGTAAAATCACCATGCATCACGCTGGAAATACAGAAATGTGGAACGTAGATATTATACAAAGTATAGAACTTCGCGTCTCATTTAACTCTTTCTAGAAGAGACGTAGTTACCATAGATATATGGAAATTAACTTTATATAAGCTATTCTCGGTAAAATGAGCACTTATGAGGCCCTAGTTTATTTTTCCTTTCAGCCATTTTTTATCCGTTAACCGACTTTTTAAATAAATATTGCCATTTAAGTAATAAACACAGTATGTATATTCCACCACACCCGGAGGTTAACGTCTAAGGCTAAAATAAAATATATTTATTGACTATTATTCTAAAGGAGGGGCTTTTAAAAGTGCTCACTTTACCTTGGATAGCCTATACCATTCGTTCTTTCTCGGTGCGCGTAGAAATTGAAGTGGTGCATTTGAGAACAGTTTATTAGTGCGTTTCTACTTCACTATCTTTTCATGTAACCTATAATACCTACGAACTTAAAATATTAACTTGTACTAAGTTTCTTAGAGGCTACGCTGATCGCGAAGTTAAAGTAGAGATTAAAAAACAATAAAGCTAAATGCATAATTTGTATGCAACAGCAGACGTGTGTCATAGGTACCGAATGAAGTGCTGTACATAATTGTAAAAAGTTATATAGAAAAATGCATGGGTTTTTTTGTTTTTTGTTCCATCAAGTGGTCTTAATAAACACACAGGTACAGTAACGATAATTACTCAACCATTTGCGTTTTTTTATTGTTTGTATAATTAATCTGATTGCATATTAAGAATAGTTCAGTTACAGGAATATAAGTGCCATGAATTTAAAGTAATTTTCAGTGCAGTAACGTATAGTACTTGTACAAAGGTACAGTCCAGTGCTGTGGAGATTTTTCTCATAGTTCTGTAGACTATTTTACAGGTATTCGCATTACTATTGTAGGTGGCCTGGTTCTCTTAATTTACTCCGTAATTAATTCTAATGTGTCTTGTTTACGTCGAGCAAAGTTCTTCACATACTTGAGTAANTGGTTCTCTTAATTTACTCCGTAATTAATTCTAATGTGTCTTGTTTACGTCGAGCAAAGTTCTTCACATACTTGAGTGTGAAATGTTTCACAGACTTTGGTAGATACTAGAATACTTCGTTAGAAATATACCATTTTACGTGAGATCCTCATAGGTATTTTTATTCCTGGTGTTTTAATCACGTTTCACAGAGTGAATTTTAACTTTTACATTTTAGACATTCCTCCAGCGTAAAATTGATTCGTAAAATACATATTGAAGCATTGAAATATTCTTACATGCGGTTTTTGTGACATTCACAAACACAATTTAAATAGTACTATCCATTGTATACGTACTTTTTCATATTTCCTAAATCTCACAGCAATGCATGTAAAACCTGGACGAAGCAGAGTCCAGACAGAGTAGTAAAGAATATTCCCACTTGCTACTTTCTCAGAGGTGGGGAAAGGCTTTTTTTTTTTTTATACAGAGAGAACGAAGCTGCTGGGGCCCGAGCTTGCGATTTTGAGCCGTTCATTCCTAGAGAAATAACGCCAAGGATTTTACATTTTTACATCTCAGGCTGCACTTGCAGTGCCAACACTTGAAATTGAAATGTAAGGAGTAAAGAGTCTTTGTGTGCCCAGGCCGATGAAGAGGCGAGTGGGTGTTTTGTCAATAAGTGATAGCTCACGTAGCAACGAATATGGTTGTTCACATGGAAACCAGATGTGTCTAGTTGCTACAGAACTCCCGAATAGATTTTCCATCAGATATCCCGATGTCAGAGGTCTGTTTTTCATGTGTCTCCAGAAAATATAAAAGTTATGGTTTATGGAGGAGAAGTAGGGGAAACGTAGCCCAGAAATATATCAGTACCACGGATTGGAGCCACGGTCTAGAAGAATAGTAAATGTCTATAGTTGGAAGTGATCGTATATTAATTAACTATTTTGTGATGATCGCCAGGGCGAAATATTGATGCGTCGTGTAGTAGACACTGTTGGCATGAACAGGACTAGAGGCAGTGAACGTCGCGAAATTTTTGTTCACAGAGTTTAACAACTCTTCTTAAGTGGAGGGAAATTTATTTGTAAACTACCCGTATATTAATGTTCATTCACAACAGTTTTCGGTATAAAATATTTACGATAATTATCTACCCAACTTTTTGTACAGTTTTGTCTCCTATTTAATTACAATGATCTGCCATAGTCCTTTATCCTGATAAATGTAAACAAATGAGTGTTTTACTACCCATAAGAGTGATACGTAACATATATAATACTCACTTTTCTTCAGTTTGTCCAACTCTGGCCTGTATAATACTATACACCCCCGGCCCCTGTTTTCGCCCACAATTTAAAGAGTATAAAATCGACTCTGGCGCACGTGAAGAAAAGCAGCATCCCTGTCAGATAACCACCTTTGTTTTAATCAGGTCGAAAATCTGTTTCAACTCGACCCCGAAATTTTTGCGTCCGAGGATTACGTTGGACGTTGGCTTTGTAGACAAAAAGGATGGGAGGGTGCTAAAGTTTTTGGATTTCTTAATTTGTTCCATGTTGTGTTGCGTGCGATAATCGGATTTTCTGTTTTCAGTGGTCAGCAGTTATAATCCGTGGCCACCCCAACCAAGGAATCATATCTTACGTAGCGCTGTGAGAGAGACTCGGCACTGGCTTTCTTTGTTTTGAATGTAGGTGGGACTGACGTATCGGGCAGATGAAGGAGTTTCAATTTTTTTTACGTAGCAGGCAGTGGATTTCGGCGAGGATTACAGAGCACTCGGGCGTGAAGGGTGACAAGATCCCAAGCAGAATTGATGCGCAGGGCACTCATCCGGACATTAAAGAGAGAAGGACCCGGGGGGAGGGGGGGATTAAAAATAAAGCAGAGCAGTTGAGCCAAATCCGCGACCCTTCCTCGTGTGGGCGATGTGATAATCGCATAGAATACGCAACGAAGCGACTTGTACAGTTAGTTACGCGTTCGCTTCAGAGCGCCGAGCTGGGGAGCAGCTTTGAAAGCTGCGTATTTCCGCTAAGAGGACGAGACCTCGTGGATGACTGACGCGTGACACGACAGCCGTCGGCGCGCTCAGCATTACAGAACTGCTGGCAGGATCCGCAGTGCGTATCGAGTGCCCTTGGTCACGCTGACAGACTGATTGATAGTAATACCTAGGGACAGGAAAATTTCGCGATTTGATTTCAGGACGAACCATGTTTCAAACACACGTGCATTTGAGTTACCATTGGCCCATAGTTAAACTCGCCGCGGACAACTCTGGGCCAATAGCAGACCTCATCTGGTTCGTCAAATGTGTAAACTAATTTTATTGCAGGTAAAAGTCAAACTGCGGGTTTGTTTCTACAGCGTTGAAGTCTATCGGTGCCCCTATTCTTTTGCGCAAAAAATCACTGATTCTCGTGATTATATTCTTGAGTCAATGAAGACAGTGTTTATTGTGACAAACGTTGACTGAATTCTGTCTTCCGCTGTACTGTGCAAACGTCTGATCTTCTTTTCCTTATTTTTTTTCCTTCTTGATTGCCATATGTATGCGAAAATACTGTGTAATTTCGCTAGGCCATTGAGAACTCTCTAATAGCGAACGTTTATGGTTCACTTTCAAAATAGCTTAACCGCATTAAAAATCTATTATCCAGTCGATAGTACATTACGTTGGAGAATATATTGCCGCAAACCAATTTTTCGCTGTTTTCTACTTTCTATTTTCGGAGTATTGCCGTAAATTTACATTGCATCTTTTTATTTAGTATTTCTCATCGTATTGGCTCCGAAATGTGAGTAACAAATCCTACGTTCAGGAAAAAAGTTTACTCATCTTCCCATGAGTGATTACGACAAAAGTATCGAATACGCCTTATTTGGTATTTATTCCTTTTCCTTTCCTCAAGTGCCTTACATTGCCTCTGCTACAGTGGTTTGTTTGGTGACCGCCAATCTATTTTATTTACATACACGTGCCTGAGTTTCTAGTCAAATACAGTGATATCCTATATTAGACTACTTATATTTCTGTTTTTTAAGGTGACGGCTGACTAACTCATTCAAAGGAAAATGTAAATTAAACCTACCACCAACATTAACTCGGTCATAGACACGTTTGTTTACCGTAAAGTTATATTTAGAAATTTACCTTTAGGCCTGTTTAGGAACTATTTTCTAAATACGTCGAGCATCACGCTGTTCACGAACACATGCAGTGAGCTAGTGTGTACCTCCACAGCTGTAGTTGGGTAAGTACTTTTTTCGCAGTAGCTAGCCTGGGAGATTTGCGGCGCGTTGAAGCGTAACTGATTGCATCGTACTGTTCGAGAGGGGGAAAGAGGGCACCTGCTTTATTAGGGCACGTTTGAAAGTTTGCCAGGGAAACAGTGGAAACTTGCCAGCTTCGTACAATTTAAGTAATTTATTCACTCAAAGGAGCTGTAAATTAAGCGAATGCATTTTAATTAACGTTCTTCTTCCAATACTGTGAATTGTAATCGGGGGAATCGTGCTAATTAAACTGAACTAGAAACTACTTGCACTGTCACCTGGAAACTAACCTAAGATTAATGAAAATAAAAATTCCGCCAAAATAACTAAATTCATTACGAGTCGAGCGTTTTGACACTCAAGTATTTTTGTGAATGTTATAAGAAGATAATTATGTGAGGTAATGATTAGTAACAAACTTCAATTCGTTTGTACCCAACCCGTTAGCCACTTTTGGGTTTAGAAAAGCGAAAATAATCGCACACAGAAGGAATGGTCACTAAGCGATGGACGGTTTTTGACTTGCATGACAATGCTAACAGTATATAAAAGTGAGTCGCGTTGCATAATTTCGCTGTAGTAGAGATTATGCCTTCATACAGCTTGGTAGACTATATGAGTAATGCTGGAGTCACAATATCATGGCGAGCACGACACGGCAGCTTGTCACGACGTCATAATACGACCAAATTTAATATGGTATTTTATTTGACTTTCACAATACTCCGGCAATATCTCTCCGACAAGTGTTGTACTCGGTTGCTTGAAAATGCTTAAAATGGCAAGGCACTCGTATGATAACCAATAATTACGACATAAAACTTATCATAAAGTGAATGCATTTTTGTTCTCTGCCAAATATAATTGTATAATGTTACGCATGGCCGCGTTGTGCACCACCTGTCTAAACAACAGCCGGGACGGGAGGCCACAGAGGAGTTTGTAAACTATCAAAGCATAACATCGGGCTGAAATGGAATTCATCAACCATCGGAGAAATGCGCAAAGAGCGACAGAAAATGTGGGTCCAGCTAACCTAAGGGCATTCCAGTGTAATTAAAACAAACTACGAGCAGACTCCGCCTCCGGCGCACAACGGGAGCCAATCAGAACGGATTACGTGAACACACACACGTGGAGGGGCGAAGAGTGGACGGGGCTACGAGGGCTGTGAGCGACACAGTCGGCGAGTGTCATCAGGCTGGTCAGCTGCGGGTCCTGGAGTGGTGACGTTCGTCATCGGGGCAACGAGTCCAGGGTGCGAGACTCGGGTGAGCTCCTTCTTTATCATGCTCTCTGTAACCTAAAGAACCTTCCTCGCCATCTTTTCTTCCGTTGGCCTCATGTCTTAAATTCTATGTAACAATTTATAACTGCTGTAGATGGAAATTAAATACTTTATTTACTCTTTCTATAAGTCATCTTCTTCTTAGCCTACCCTTATGCAAAATACTATAATTCCTTTTATGCTCTTATTATTAGCAGTTAGAAACCTATCAACACGAAACAGCGCATTAAAATAAATTTTAAAGGTGATTTTGACACCAAGGAAAGAAATATGCACGAAATTTTGTTTCGTAATATTGTACCTGCATTCTTTGCGCATCCCGATGAGCCTCATGCGACGAAATATAGAAACATATTCTACGTATGTCGTGCTGTTTGGGTTGAGATTTTGTTGGACTGGATCTTGGTTCCTATTGGCTATTACACATTTTTAGTCGTGTCGGGGCTGCCGTATCGTGTTCGTCGTGAAATTTTGATGTGCTCTGTATTAGGTACTGAGTATTGTTTCCTATCCCACGTCACAATTTTCGTAAACAGCAATGCTGTATTTTCAATAGACTAATATGGTAATTTACTATGCGCACAGCAGACCAAGAAATGAACCATCGCCTTTGTATTTAGTTGCGGTGCAGTACTCAAAAATGCAAGTAAAATTAACTTAAACTTTAATGTCTTCATTGAAAACCGATTTAAATGTAGTATTAAAACTTTTTAGATAACTGAATTAACTGACGCCGATCTAACTTTTGCGATAATAATTATGAGAGAAAATACATAACGCGTTGTTATGCGAGTTAAAGGAAGTACATTGACGTCGGCTTGTAAATTGGCAGTGTTGAGAGTGTAATAAGCTTTCCTAGGAGTGCAGTTAAGTTGCAGGCGGTGCTCTCGTTAGTATATAATTGCCGGGAGATTCTGTGCGAGTTCCCGACTGCGACGTTGCCGGGTCAGCGCACATCGCTACAAGTAGCTAATTCACTTTCCCGGCGGCCGTGTTTGCCAATTTCTTACAGGACTACTAACTAGCGCGCATCTACAATGGCACCGCCCTGACAGGCTGCCTGCAGCGCACAGTAACGGTTCTGAATCTTGTTCAAACTCTACAGGAGTTCCACACTAGTAGGTTACCCGGAATCGTAGCTATCTTTATTTTATTTTTGCAGCCTTTAATCTGCTATTTAAATTAATGGATGAAGAATCGTAAGGCACATAATTTTTGCCTATATATAAAAACTCGCACGTCCAATCTTTTTTCCTAATGTTCTATTTTGGGTGAAATTTGTATTTTAAAAGCGCTACTCCTTATGAAACCTTTTAATTCTATACTATATGCGCGGTTTCTTCGCACTTTTTGAATTAAACCTTTGAAAGGTTAGCCTGTGTATGACGTGTTTTTTTTTTAATTATTGTATAGAGCTTATTGGCGTTCTGAAGGCTTATCAGGGGACGGCTTACAAACATACTTAAAACCTAACTTAAATTTACACTCTTGTCTTACCTGGGATTCGAACCAGGAACCTTTCGTATTCCAGACCAGCGGCGCACCAGCCGACTGCGCCACGGGAGGTCGGCTGTGTCTGATGTGTTTGGTTGTTTCCTAAATATGTCACGTATCGTAATCTTTATACTTCTGTTAACGTAAAATAATTTTATTTTTGTTAAATTGAGCGAGTGAAGAGACTTGGGCGGCTCTTAACAGCGACGTATTGAGAGCCGATGAGGGTAATTGAGGTGAGTATGGAGCATCGCCGGAATGAAGGGGCGGGGGAAACAGGAGATCTCCGAGAAAATTCACCGTCCGGCATGATTCCCACATGCGAAAATCCGGGAGTGACTCGGCCGGGGATTGAACCCGGTCCGCCATGATGGGAGGCGAGCAGGCTAACCGCTCAGCTGTTAGATTTGAACATTTATTTATATTTTACCTATAAATTATAACATTTCTTTTATATTTCATATGAATAAAAAAGGGAGAAAAGAGGTTTTGTGGTAATTGCCTAGTAAGAAATAGTTCTTATGTAAAATGTTATTAAAGTGAATGCCCACAAATGCGGTGCGCTGTCCGTTTGGTGTAATTTTCTAGACCTCGTTAAGCTTTGTTCACGTGAGGCGGAGGAATAACTTGCAAGTAGAACTTGAGCTGGGATTCAGAAATGTTGCAAGTAATCGCGAATGGACTTACTCTGCACGCATCATGTTGCTCTAAATGAAACCTCGTAATTTTTTTTCCGACTAGTTATTTTGCCATCCTGTCAATTTAGTCACGGAATTGCATTGTTTTAGAAGTAAGCCAATATTAAAGAAATTCGTCTACATGTTCCTAGCATGAGGTTGGAAAACCATTCGAGGAAATAACCTAAGTGTATTCGGTCGTTATAGAATCTACGACCCTATATAAGGAAAGTAACCTACGTTGTCAAATGAACTAACACGTTCTTTATGAGAAGTTACGAAGCGTGTCACACCGGAACATTAATTTCAATTCTCAGTCCGTTTTCGAGTGTTTCAATGTGCAGTGTGGTATGAAAAATACGCGTCTTACACTTGCGAATGATGCGTACGTTCGTGTGTTTCGTTTGGCAATAGACTAAATTACAGTCACTCCAAAACGAGATGTTGGTAAGGAGTAACGTGTAGTGCCCCTTCCATGTTGCATCTATTTCTATTTCGCCGTAGTCTACTTTCAGATCAAATATTTGAAAACGAGAGCTGCCAGGACGTAGGGGGAAACCTTAGCATATATGTTTAAGTCCATTTTAATTTGTCGGTGTTGTTTTTGTTGCATCTGTTTATGCAATAAAGGTTAACGCATTATTTATTCTCTTTTAATCGCAAAAGAGAAAATTCAGACCGTTAGTCAGTCATATAGTGGTATTATGATTATTAATTTATTTACATCTTGAATTGCCTATGTTCACAAATATGTGAATTATACATACATTTAGTAAATTTGATTCTGTTAAATGTGACTTGGTTATGCATTTTTCACACATAGGTGTAATAATATCAATACTGAATAGAAGGTTAAGAGAGATGTACTTAATCTGAATATAATTATTTCTCAATACGGATTGGACTTTCAGTAGAATGCATTTTTTTTACCATATTCTTTACAGTATGTATTACTACAACATATTTTGTATTCCGCATTCACTCACGAGATAGCGCTACTAGTGTTCAAAGAGTCGACGTCGACTTTTCAGTATGCAGAATCAACTCTTCGCGACTCTGTTCGCAACCCACCTCTAAACATGCGGCAGCATAGTCGCCTGTTTCACTGCTCTATGACAATCTGGTTTCAAGAATTCTGTAAAGTAGTTCTGTATATAATAGCAAGGTTTGAATTGTTAATGTTAAATCTTAACATTAATTTATAAAGAGATATATATAAGCACAAAATTGCAAGGACAAAACCACCTTTAGATATGCTCCGTTGAGGTGTGCTCCGACTCCGAATCACTAGTAGATTTTTAACAATGACATGACGTAATCATGGAATAAACTGATTTGGAAATTAATTTATAAATGCAGAAGTTGTTGCACGTACAGGAGGGAGTGGTTCGAATGTATAGTCCTTTCGCGGCTTCTTCCAACTTATATGAAACCCTGCTGGAGTTCTACTTTCGGGTATTCACTGCGTATCCCTCCGCCACTGGATCGAGGTTTCTGTACTTAAAAATGAAATGTGTCTTCCAACATCACATTCCTAAAAACGTAAACGTCACAGTATGAAACGTTTGCGTTACAAAGAACTCAAAAGAAAAAAATAACATGTATAACAATATTTTTAATTTTCAATAGATGTCTTACTAGCCTTTACCAACATACCTCTTTTGTATATTTTTATATCTGTTTTTAATTCATATTGACTATGAAATAAAATTGTAATCTATGGAAAAAGGTATGTGCATGTTTAATTTAACCAAAAAATAAGGCGTGATAAGAAACAAACAAACATTTTTTACTTGGGGTAATTTTTCAAAGGTTTTGTCCAGAAGGTGTAATGATAACAGTGAATATACAATACTGAGGATTATGCACCCCTTGTTTAATGTATAATGTACATAATTATTACTAGCTTCGCTGTATTTATTTCTTTTCTACGAAGAACACGAAATGCTATTCATATAATTCTTAACAGCTGTTAAAAAAAACGTCTTTCTGCGTACTTACTTCAAATAAACAAAAATAGCAGTATTTTAAATATTTTTTTCTATTCTACCCCCTTTTAATATTTTAATGCTGTTGATTTGTGGTGACAAGGAAATTGCATTTTGAAATGNTCAGTAGAATGCATTTTTTTTACCATATTCTTTACAGTATGTATTACTACAACATATTTTGTATTCCGCATTCACTTACGAGATAGCGCTACTAGTGTTCAAAGAGTCGACGTCGACTTTTCAGTATGCAGAATCAACTCTTCGCGACTCTGTTCGCAACCCACCTCTAAACATGCGGCAGCATAGTCGCCTGTTTCACTGCTCTATGACAATCTGGTTTCAAGAATTCTGTAAAGTAGTTCTGTATATAATAGCAAGGTTTGAATTGTTAATGTTAAATCTTAACATTAATTTATAAAGAGATATAAATAAGCACAAAATTGCAAGGACAAAACCACCTTTAGATATGCTCCGTTGAGGTGTGCTCCGACTCCGAATCACTAGTAGATTTTTAACAATGACATGACGTAATCATGTAATAAACTGATTTGGAAATTAATTTATAAATGCAGAAGTTGTTGCACGTACAGGAGGGAGTGGTTCGAATGTATAGTCCTTTCGCGGCTTCTTCCAACTTATATGAAACCCTGCTGGAGTTCTACTTTCGGGTATTCACTGCGTATCCCTCCGCCACTGGATCGAGGTTTCTGTACTTAAAAATGAAATGTGTCTTCCAACATCACATTCCTAAAAACGTAAACGTCACAGTATGAAACGTTTGCGTTACAAAGAACTCAAAAGAAAAAAATAACATGTATAACAATATTTTTAATTTTCAATAGATGTCTTACTAGCCTTTACCAACATACCTCTTTTGTATATTTTTATATCTGTTTTTAATTCATATTGACTATGAAATAAAATTGTAATCTATGGAAAAAGGTATGTGCATGTTTAATTTAACCAAAAAATAAGGCGTGATAAGAAACAAACAAACATTTTTTACTTGGGGTAATTTTTCAAAGGTTTTGTCCAGAAGGTGTAATGATAACAGTGAATATACAATACTGAGGATTATGTACCCCTTGTTTAATGTATAATTTACATAATTATTACTAGTTTCGCTGTATTGATTTCTTTTCTACGAAGAACACGAAATGCTATTCATATAATTCTTAACAGCTGTTAAAAAAAACGTCTTTCTGCGTACTTCAAATAAACAAAAATAGCAGTATTTTAAATATTTTTTCTATTCTACCCCCTTTTAATATTTTAATGCTGTTGATTTGTGGTGACAAGGAAATTGCATTTTGAAATGCNTTTTTTCTATTCTACCCCCTTTTAATATTTTAATGCTGTTGATTTGTGGTGACAAGGAAATTGCATTTTGAAATGCATTACGTTAACAAAAGCAAATTTTCATTCACGTGGGTTTGCCCGTTTCCCCGAAACATTATAGTAAAAAATGACTTAACTCATATTTTATACAGAAACGTAATTTGCATATAGCTTTTCGTATATTGTAATGCTGAAAATGTATTTTCTGCAAATTATATGTTTCTTCTAGGCGTTGCGTATTTTTGGCAGACGTTGGATGGTGGGGAATCGATAGTTAGAACTGATGTATTAAGGGTTGCTGTTGGCTGTGTATGCATTAATTAATAGTGGCATTCAGTCCTTTGTAGTTGGGTACATAGTGCTGTTTGCATTTCATACAGGTACAAAACCAATTAGTTGGTCGATCGATATATTGATAGAGCAGTCGGTCACTAGTGTCAATAGCGCAGGACCTTCCGGTGTTTCCAAGATACGCTTCGTATTCACTTTAGCTCTTACACCTGCTATTATACTAATTTTAGCCGCGCAATAGCTTTAGAAATATTCTCTGATATTTATTACTCTTGCCTCTGGGCACTATTTAATTAATGGTCGGTAATTCGTCGTATGAACAAAATACTAACTTTCAAAAGTTGCAAGCAGGGGAGTAATCTATGGTGTTTGTCCGAGAGGATAACGAAACCACTTTGCGTTTAATTTTAGGACTAGGTCATAGCTCATTACTGTTTCTTGGGTGTCAGCAAAGTACTTTACCACAGTTTTCCCACAGGATTGAATAGAGGTTCCCTACGGCAGAGCTGTTTAATTTTTGTAACGAGTGTTTTTTCTATGTTAACTCCGAAGTAGCATATAAAAGGGATGATGTAGTGGTGTTAATATACACGTGAAAACGAAAATAATTCTGCACCACCTGTAATGGGTTGCACATGAACGATGCTCTGTGGGACAGTCTCATAACAAAAAAAAAAATAAACATTAAAGTGTGGCGTGGTATTCTGTACATACAGGTTGTTTTTTCATTCCATACTTGGTCGCTCTCAGATTTTCACACTTGGGATTCATGCCGGACGATGCTGCTGGTCGGCGGGTTTTCTCAGGGATCATCGCTCTTGCATTCCGCCGGTACTCAATGCTCGCCTCGCTTCACCCTCTTCGGCTCACAAGACCGCGTTGTTAAGAGCCGCCCGAATCTCTACTCTCCGCTTATACCTTCTCTTGGGCCGTAAGCAACCTAGAAACTAAGAAATTCCAGTGGTGCCTACTTTTTTTGAGGTGTGTGTATATATAAACTTAACAGAGCACATCCAAGGAAACTGCAGGGAAGGCTGAAAGTGAGCACTTTTGAAACAAATCTGTTAATAAAAACACAGCCCATAACTACATATACACTGCAGCACACACTGACATGCAGGCTCACGGTTAAGTTGATAGCGAAATTAATAAAAGTAGAATGATTATCTTCGTTCTGGCATATCAGCGTCTGGCGACGAGGCCCGGAGCTGTTCANCAGCGTCTGGCGACGAGGCCCGGAGCTGTTCATGCTCTGTCATACCGGTCCCCCGGCGGCCATATTGTCAGCAATATTGGATCCAGGTGACCTTGACCTTCGACCTTCACCCCGGTGATCTTTGACCATGGAAACCCAAAAAATATTTTTTAATGTTTTATTAAAATGTATTATTAATAATAATTATTGAAATGTATTTAAAAAATACATCTCTGGAGGTTTTCCCAGTGTCACACCCAGCATACGACTGCCCCCACCACCAATTGCTATCCGCTGTTTAGTCGGCAGCAGGTCTCTACCCCCATGACCCCTCACCTATATTCATTTTATCGTATGCAACCNGCTATCCGCTGTTTAGTCGGCAGCATGTCTCTACCCCCACGACCCCTCACCTATATTCATTTTATCGTATGCAACCGCCTTGGTTTTTTCGTTCGTCATTTGTTTATACATTGCTGGAGGATGCCATATTGGATTTCATATGTTTACTTTTANGCCTTGGTTTTTTCGTTCGTCATTTGTTTATACATTGCTGGAGGATGCCATATTGGATTTCATATGTTTACTTTTACATCACCTAGGTGGCGCTAGTGTATTAATAAATATAATCATCACCAGGCGAGTTGTCAATTTAGTCGCCAGGGTGCACTAATATTTGTTTATGGTTTTTAAAGTATAGGTTGCGCTGTCGACGCCCTCCATGTTGGATTATATGTTAATCACATAGGTGGCGTTAATTTCTCTATTTAACCGCCAGGTGAGCTGACGGCACTCGTATTTATAGCCATTGGAAAAATCAGTAATTTTTCATTCCTATTTTTAAAAAATTTCCAAACAACAGTATACCTACGTGCATGATGTGGGACTATTACTACATGCATCTGTTCAATAAATATTTTTTATTAAGAATTTAAAGTTTTTCAATTTTAATAATTATTTTTATATAATTATATAATTGTACGTATAGTGCAGTAGTACTTTATACAATAAGTTTTATTTAAATTTATTTTATTTCTGTGCCTTTTAAATTTTATTTTTATTCTGGCAAATTAGGTAAACATAACATAAAATACAATTTTATACACAGGCATTTTTTTATTCTGTGTATTTAATACAGTCGTTCATGCCATCCAAAAAATATTATAATATTCTTATATTTATATATGCCTCTCAATATATATAACTTTGTTGTAGGTTATAGTCTTTTATGCATCTCGCTACTCACACTCGTATTGTCCTTGTGCGAAAATATCGTGNTAACTTTGTTGTAGGTTATAGTCTTTTATGCATCTCGCTACTCACACTCGTATTGTCCTTGTGCGAAAATATCGTGACTGTATTACACCGACACACTATCCAGGGCAGGTTATGTAGGTAAGTACACTTTTGAGGACACGTACCGAAGCCACAAGAGACTTGTTTGCAGAAAATCTGGTACCCAGGTACTGATGAGAANTACACTTTTGAGGACACGTACCGAAGCCACAAGAGACTTGTTTGCAGAAAATCTGGTACCCAGGTACTGATGAGAAATGCATTTCGGCTTTACAGGTCTTCTTTGCATGTCTAAGTAAACTGTCGGTACGGCTAAATAGCTTACCGCACCTGTCACACAAATATGACACGCGACAAGTATTCTTGGCACAATTAAAACGCCCATGGCGCCGTACATTGTTGCCAAAAGTAGATTTCTTATCACAAAAGTGAACTGATGACGACGTAGTGGTCCAGGCAAAGACTCGGACGGACCTGTTGGAGATGCAGGTGCTGGAGCTCAAGAAGCGGGTAACGCTGGCAGTGGTGCTCTAGGTCCTCAGCCGAAAAGTTCGATGGCTCCATTGAAGATTTGGTAGGCATCACAGCTGAAGAAGTCGGTGGTACTTTGCCATCTGTAGATGATCGTGCTGGACTGGTGGAAATAGATGCTACTAGTTATGTAGACATCACAACTGAAGAAGTTGATAGCGCTTGTAAAATATGAGATATCTTACTCGAAGAATAATTCCATGTTGTGAAACCATTGGCGGGCAATATCCACTCCACTTTAACTTAGCTGGCCATGGATTACTTGGCGTAGAAGCTAAGCGAGACAATCCACCTTTCATATTAGCCGTTATCAAACTAAGCCTCTCAGCTGATCCCCAATGCCTTATAATATACGCGTATACAAGCTCTATAACGTCATATTGACTTTGAACCATTCATATTACACCATTAATACATTGTTCGGACATCGACCAGCCAATCACCTAGTTTCCATGTGATTGCAGCTGGTCAATCGCATGCAGGCATTTAGATATCACATGTATACATGTAGGCAGGCTTTAGGTGCTTATCACACAACCAGGGCAGTCTGTCAGACCCTGTGAAAACTGCCCCAGTCGAAGACATTTACTCGCAAGCACGACCCGGCGACGAGGAAGGCAACCTGGAACACAAGTGCCCAATGAAATTTTCAATGACTTTGTCGAAAGTTAAAAATAATTCTTCGTGTGCATGCGAACTTACTTTTTATGATAAAAAAAATTGTATTTTCCTATTTCTATATTTAGGTATTTAGTTTGCAGAACTATTTAACCATTAAGCAGATTTCACTCTCGACTGACTCCTGCAGACTGACTCCTGCCAAGATGTTACTGATTTACTGGTTTAAAATGAACTAACGTATGATACGTGAATATATATGCAGATAGTTCATCGCGTTCATTAAAAGTGTCGGGTATCAGCCATTTTCGTATGGCGCATGGACGATGCGGTTTTGCAAACTATTGCCCGACGAATCCTCGAGGTAAACGAACATATGCAGGATAACTCACCATCTATACCGCTCACTCGGGATCATGCCCATGATAGTCAATATAGCACCATCCGATCGGGACTCGAACCGGCGACGCACACTCGCTATCATCTTCGATGTCCAGAAGCAAGTCGGCCCTTTGCCATGTAATTCGAAAAACTTTTCACTAACCGTTCATCCATTGTGCGAACCGACCTTCTCGAACCACTTCACGAAACACATTACAATATATATAACAACATATTATTTTAATATGATTGTGAATATGTATATATAAATTTAAAAAATGTATTCTATACATAATTATGAATATTCCTAGCTTATATATAATAGTACGTGCGTGTTACCATCTGGGGTGAATGAGTATTTGGGTTTTCTCAGAGTATTCCCATGTTTTTAATGTATGGCAGGAGGCCTTGTGGGAGAATAAGACGGTTTCCTTAAAAGAGCAGTACTTGAAATGTTCCTCCAAACAGATGGATAATTCACAATGTGTGGGAATATTGTGTTTTGTAATGTACTTCGCCAATTAATTTAGTAATGTAAAGTAAATCTCGGTTCCAAACAATTGCACATACATACATGCATACATACATGCATACATATATACATGCATACTTACATACATACATACATACATACATACATACTGGCCCACGAGAGGTAACACGTAATGTAATGTGATGCCTTACGAATTAGCGTTTACGCTTCGGGGACAGACTCCAAAGTCCTACCTCTTTTTATAACGAATGTTACCGTGCTGAGAAGCAGTCTTCCCTTGTCGAAGGAGTTGCACAGTATCCTGTCGCGATATTGTTACTGGTTAGTTGATTATCGTGGTGTGTTTATATCTTTACAACTGACCTAGAGAGAAAATAGTGAAAAAACATAAAAAGAAGAACTACCAGTAGAATGATTTGTAAACAGCGTATAACGTGCTGTAAAGCACTTGATGCACACAATTGGTTGTTTCGTCACGAAAAGACCACACATTTAATTCGACTCGCTAATACATCTATTAAAAACGTGTGGTGTTTTGCAAATATTATTTCGGAGTCGTTCAGCTTAGTTCCCTAGTTAAGTTTTCTTACGAAAAGAGCACGCACTTCAGGCGATTCACTAATTCAGCTGTTATAAAAATCTGGTGTTTTGCAAACGTTATTCTAGAGTCGTTCAGCATATCCCCTTCACCTCTCCCCCCAGAAAAACTGTTTTTTTTTTCAGGCTACGTAATTAAACAAATATGTGTGATTTTATGTGAAATTTTAATGGGGTGTTGCATTCTACTTAATTTCAAACTTTTCACCTTTTAAAATAATTTAAAATAATGGTATTTTTCTGATCATGCCAGGGTCGCCACATTTAAGTCCCTTGGTTGCACGCAGCTTTGCAAAAAAAGTGCATGCCAGTTGTGTGTCATGCATATAGAGGTGACTAGGCATTTCAAGCGCATGTAAGTGTCGCCTTTTCGCCCAAATTAGTTCTAGGTGGAGTGGTAGGCTTAAGAAGCCTCTGAAAATGTTTCTCAGCTAATTGTGTTAAGCACAAAAATGTATAAAATAAACTATTTGGTCTAGAGGTATATAATCTACGCTTAAGTACATTAAAAATCACGCGCATTGATTCAATGCAATTAGTCAGGTAACAAGCCAAGTTTCCAAATAATTATTCATAGTTTAACTAAAGATTAGGGAATAACTCACAACAACAACAACAAACAATTGCCCTGGATTTTTTTTGGCAAAAATTATGAAATTAGAAAACTTGCTCCGGAAAAGAGTTTTACGAGAAAACTGAACTTTCCCAGTTAGCCGTTTCACGGGCTCATACTCAAGACGGTGATGGTGGAACATCCAATCTTCGTGCCGTCGCGAGGCGTGCAGTGGACCGAGAAACACTGCCCTCCGTTGTTTCTCTGTTTGCACGGACTCGCAAGCGAGTACCTTTGCTGTCGTCTTGAAGCCTGATGACCAACTGCAGTATCGCCACGCCCACGCTCATTTCCGGAAGTTGCCCGCTTGTCGCTGGTGCGTGACGCAACTCGGGACCCTCCCTCGTAGTGGCAACCCCATCTCGTTGCGCATCTCCCTTCTGGACCGCAGCTGGTGTCGGCGCCGCAGGGATGCCATCTGTCTCCTAGTTGTTTCGCTAAAGTGCCGTCTTATTGTTGGCAGCGAGGGGAGGAAATTTCTGCGAGTTGAGTTGGCAGCTGGTTTGTTTGTTGCTCCCAGAGACCCCGTGCATTTGAGAATACCCACAAGAAAACAAGTATTCTATATTTTGAATTTCTATACGAATGTACGCTATAACTAACATAATTTTAAGCAAAAATTACCCTTTTTCGTTCTTTTTTCAGTATATGCAAATAATGTAATCTAACACACAATAGTAAAACAATTTATATTGAAAAAAAATTGGACTAAATAATACATAAACCATAAATAAAGATGTATATATTTTGAAGATACCTCGTAGCGTGGTTTCCTTTTATGAATAACTATTTTTTTTAACTTTGATGTAATTTACTAAGCCTTTCTTAGAATGGATGGGGATAATATATATCATTTGCTTTGGTTAGTTGGGAAGTGTTTTTTTCTTTTGTGATCTGGAAACTCTAACTTATAGATTTTGAGAGATAACAGTAAAAACTTTTCAGCCAAAAACATTTCTTATGTTTAGACTCAATTACTTGGAGTATATGCAAACTGAACTGCCCTTCTCTGAATAAAAATTATTTTTCTTGTAAGCACCGTTGAAAAAGGCAAAGTTTCCGTGGAGTCAGTTAAAATGATAGAATAGCAGTAAAAGTTAACAGAACGTGATTTTACACTGACTGGATGGAACTTTACATCGTCCTTCCTGTATCTATTTGTGTATTTTATGCCGGTCTAAGAACGACATAAGCTCTTAGAGGAACGTGTTTTGATCCAGTGGGCTAAGAAGCTATCTGAGCGCTAGCCGATAGTTGTTGATGCACCTTCCGCTAAGGTAGAAATGTTTAGTTTCTATATTGTTACACGTGTTGCATCTTGAATGCAAGACAACCGTAATTCAAAATATCTTAGAGACTGTAAATGAGAGTAAAGTAAATGTCTTTTGAACAATTTTTCAAACTACTGTGTTAGCAAGGGAATTCAAAGTATTAAATCTTTGTTAATATATAACACTGTGCCATTCCTTAATTTTAAAACACATGGTTGTGTAAATATGAATTGTTAATGTTTAGTTATTGAATTTTATTTCGGAGATGCAACAACAATTTATACGCTGGAGTCTAGTAAATGTAAATATAATGTTACGATAGTATTTCACTGTCTAATGATAGATAGTGTCCACCTTCCGTCATAAACGTTGCAAAAGCTCGATTGTATGACTTTCTATAGTCTTGCATTAAGAGTGCGATATTTTTTACAGTATGAAACAAGCTGTCGGAATAATGGCTGGTTTGTGTAAGAGAGTTTCATGTTGACTCGTATTCATTAAACTCAAATACGTCGTGATTGTAATATTAAAATAGCAAGCATAACAAATTTTGTAGAGTAAAATTTAAAACTTATGTTTTGGTAAACTTGTTTTATATAATTGACAATTGTATATTACCTGACCTGTACTGTGACCAGAAATACAATTATCACTGTATTGCGTAGCTTGCTAAAAGTAAGCAACATATGCTTATAATTTTTATTATTTGCACTTTCAAATGGCACTCAAATTGTTGTGGTAGAATTAATGTGTAACTCTCATGTATTGCAGTTACTTACAGTGTGTATTATGAATATTTATACAGTACATTGGTATGTTATTTATTCCAGAGCTAGTATGTTCCCTTGGCATCTACTGAACATGAAATAAAAACGGAAAAACCGCAGCTGCCTTATTGGTTCAGTAGCAGCCTTCCGTCTCTTAAGTCCGCTGTTCGACCCCAAACCCGTTTGCTCCACTATTTTCTTCTCGCCGCGCCGCTTCTCACCGACATCTCGTTTCACCACGTCAGTTTTTCCGGCTGGCTGTAATCACACGGGCTGTATGCTCCGTTCAGAGCCAGTTTCAAACTCACGCGTTTACTTCAGTCTCAGCTTCAAACAAAACGCCTTCGGATAAGTTAAGTTAGGTCTAAGTGTATAAGTTAGTATTTAAGCCGTCCCATAGAGAGCCCTTGCGAGGCAGGGGGCTGGTGATCGTTAATGTACAATAAGTGAGTAATGTTAGTGTAGCCGCCAAATATTTTCGCTGTGCAGCTCCCCTTAAAGTTTTTTTTTCTTGTTTGCAGGTAAGTGCAGCGCCCAGCCACAGCATGTGTCATAGTACTACACGTCTTGTCAAGTTTCCGTTGACAAGGTAAGATGGCCGATGTTATCGACACTTTAATTGACGTGCTTTCTGAATGCGCAGAGTAACAAGTTGCGATGTGTCTTCTACAACTTTTTTGTGGCGTGGACAGCATTTTATACATCGAGAAGTATTTTTGTTACGTTGTGGAAATTTATCGTCTCAGGTTTCATTTGTTCGGTTTATTCGCGTGCAAGTTTCTTTGATTAAAACTTAAAACCGTATAATCAAAAATTAATTTTTGATGGATTAGTGATTGGTGGGGTAAACATTGTAAAATTTGTGGTAGACAGAGAACGTAATGCACCAAAACGCCAGAGTGAATCTTACCACATACCTGTGTCTTACCAAAGACGTTTGTAGTTCAGGAACAATTGCAACAGCCAGATCTCCGTAGGCTACGGACAATACACAAAAGACACTTGGAAGAAATAAAAACCAAAAGCTACCACTAGCTAATGACCAAATGATTACTCACAGAGACTTGAATGGAAGTAAATTTTATTTAATTGAAAAATAAATATTTTAGTTGAAATATCATAAATTAAATGAATATCTGTACAAATACTAAGTATTTATGTAGCAGCTCGCTGTTATTTTTAAAAATTACTGTGTTTTGTGTGGAGTCTCTTCAGGTCCTTTAAATTATTTCAAAATGTGTAAATAAAATTAATAAATGATTTTCTCACACCACCTCAGTTGGGAGAACAATTAGGCCTCAGTTCAGGACTCCGTAGGCATATAGGTAGAGCAACTTGAACAAAAATGATGATCCGAGATGGCGCAACGTAAGCCAGATTAGTTTCTTAAAAATCATTAATTATTTTGCGGGCGTAGTCTCTGTGTCGAATCAGCATGCTTAGCTTAAAATAAATCTTGATCGCTGCAACCGTTCTTGGTATCTTATGTAGCTGGTTCCGCTGGTCGTGGGCCTGAGTCTTCCTTCACTAGGCTTTCGGGCCATAAGTACGTCACTATAGAGTCTTTGCCGAACCACACGTAATCGCGGTAGCACGCGCAGACTTAAATTATTCCTCTTCAGATGCCGCGTGTCTTCGCCTTTTCGCAGTCTGCATTTCTGTACGTGACTCGGCCAATTAACCAGCAAAATAAAATATCTCTCAGGCCGACGACCCACTAGGTCATCGCCTACCTGACGGGAAAACCAAGATGGCTAAAAGCCTTAAAATCTGCATACTTAAACGATGCCTTTAAACATCGCGCCTATCACGAGACGTCTACACCATATCTTACACATATGTATTATGTTACCATAGCAACCAATCAACAAATTCCTCTAACGAAAGCGGCCCACATAAAAATAACTTTGCGAATGAAAACAGAAAGACTTACAAACACAAGTACGTAGAAATACTTATTCTGAGGTTAAAACAACTTGCAATTAATAATATGAATTAGAGCTGGAGTAAATTTAATATATCTGCCACAAACAAATAATAATTAAAACAAATAAATAGTACGTTGACATGCATATTGCAAAAATTAACTGAGATAACTGTGACAGGAATAAGTAGCGGTTATTTGAGGTGTTACGACATGTTTAGCATTCGTGATTTTTTATGGGGTTATGTTTCATCTTATTCCTTTTATCTTATAATATTTTTGCTCAGAAATGCTTTAAGACTTCTTATCCGTTACTATTGTTACAGCACTGTATTTTAACCGGTTCGTTTATTTATTCTAGACAGAAAAGGGAAAAACGTTGGTGGGATAGTTTGTAGGCATAGGTATGCAGTTATGTTTTGCTGCACTCTTTTTATATTGCTTTCCAGCCTCCCCAACTTTCGCGTATGTAAATCACTAGTATATGCAAGTGTGTGCTTGTAATTTAAACCCAGTTACTAACCCGTAATATTTGGTTCAGATGCCCACATCGGCTCATAACGTACTGGAAACGCCCACTGATCAGAGCGGTGCTTCAGTCCTAGTTACTTAATGTCCCTAGTTTTTTTTTTTGCATTAGAACGTAAATTGCTAACTATGTGTTACCAAAAATTATACTGTAATTGCCATGATTGTAAGGTGAATCGTAATTAGCAATTTCCTTCAAATATTCGGCCTCCATTTTTATTATTAATTTTTTCTGGACCCGTTTAGTGTGAGTTTTAAATACCGTTTTCCGGTATGCATTTTACACTTAAACTTCGTTTATCTCTGCGTGGTATGAAATGTTTTTTGCAGCTAGGTGACTAGTGAAGTATTATTTTTATATCACTGTAGCAGTGACTGAATTTGCGTGTCACTGTAATCATCGAACGGTACACTTTTCGTACATAATAGAACTACAACAATCGCAGAACAGAGCAAGAAAAAATATATAAATTGAATTGTGCAGTTCGCGTTTATCAGTATGTTTACACCGTGCACTCAGATGGATGCCGAGGCGCATTGAAAGCGAGAGACTTAGAGAGTTAATGATAAACAAAAAAAAATGCAGAATTACATAGAAAATCTCAGAAGACATCTTCAGCAAGAGAATGTGGGTTGGCCTTGGGTGGAGGGGGGATATGAGATGTAAACAAGTGTTCATTTCCAGTTAAAACTGAGATTTGGGATGTACGCGACAGCTGACGTCTTTAGTGTCGTCGGTGAGATGGAGATAGAGCAACGACAGAATGCAATGTTGGGTGAAGAGGGATTGGCCCCAGAAAACCTTCCTACTAGCTGCAGCATCCGTCNNNGGGGGGGGGGGGGGGGGGGGGTAACCCCGCTAGGAGTCGAACCCAGGTCGCCATTGTGGGAGGCGAGTTGTCTTACCAATTCATTACCTTGGCCTCCATTTTAGTTTGAGAGACAGACAGGTATTTTAGGCACTAAAAAAGAGACAAACATAATAATAAAAGACTTCATGCTTCTAAACCTTCCTTGCGTAACTCAGCGTAAAATGCCGTGGAACGATCTATAACCTCAAATGGTTCAGGAGACTAGCTTTTATTGATGTTTACTCTAATAGCTTCGACTCCTGAATGAGCTTGTTTATTCTCGATGAAACGCAACTAATCTGACATAGGTCGGTATTATGACCACCGAGATTCACAAAAATGTTGCACGAAGGTTGTATGTAGATATTTTTTTAGTGACTCCACTAACAAAAGTTGAGTGGACTTGGATCAAGTGAACGTGATGGCGATGGTGTCAGTCTGCATATTCCCTTTAATATCCTGCTGAAAGTTATGAACAAACAAAGCTGAAATTTTCTGATACTAAAGATTATGTAACAAATAAAGCAATTTTAGATTTATTTTATAACATTTTTCCTCATTATATGCGTAGGGAATTTTCCTCGTAATATTGGAATAAGTATGTTGCAAACATATTTTGTATCATAGACAAATAACACGATTCATTTAGTTCTTCTCTATTTACAATAATTTAAACACAGCATCCCTATGAGCTAGGGAAGAGGATTCTCAGGTCGCACTGGGGATAACGCGAGGAAATGTAGGGAAGACGTGAAGCGAATCGACTAAATTACAGGTAATCTGGATGTAATTTAACCCATCTAGACTGATGTTAGCGTGGTTGACCGAACCTCCATTCAGAGCTAGGACTGTATTTCGCCAGGACTTGACTTCTTCCGCTGCCGACGATTCTCGACGACAATGACGCTCCTTCCTTCCCGTCGCCGGGTTCATCTCCGTCCGGCCGCAGCTGCCTTCCCTATCGCAATTCTCTCTTCCTCCTCTCTCTCTCTCTCTCTCTCTCTCTCTCTATGTCTCTCTCGCACTCGTTCCTCATTCCCTCTCCCCTCAAGACTGTTGTTAACAGAACAAGGTTACAAGCATTGCTCCGTGTGACCGGATGTTATACACGGAGGTAATGTACAGTTCACGTACACACACAGACACACACGAAGCGTGCCACCATACAAGCCATACTAGGAGTGCAAATATAAATTTCATTAACTGTTTAAAAAAACTTAAATATGTGGTTTGTAATGAACATTTCAAGTTTTCAACGCAGGCATCGTAGCTCGGACGAAGCGTCTGCCATCTTCGTATTTTTAAAGGTACTGTTTATATACAATTTTCTTGTATTATCAAATTTCCCTATATGAAAAATGGGCAATTGTGATTACTTGAATTGTATACCTAATCAGCGCAAACTAACAACTGCGTGTGTACAGATGCCTTCAGTGTTAGGTAGCTGTCTAGCGACTACAGCATTCTACCGTTGGAAGTGTCTGCCCGAGGGCTCCTGTATCTCTTTTTATTTCTCTTTTTTATTTTTCCTTCCTGTCAGCTTATGTACAGTACCTACTCTGTTACCGTGCATACTATCTATGCAGAACTTTAAAAGCGTATGGCTTTCTGCCTGTGTTTCTAGTTACGAGCTTTCACATAACGTAAGAATATATTAGCAAAACCAAAGGTTTGGTTGGTTTTTTATTTATTTTTTCATTTTTAATTTAAACTCGTGTAGTGCCCTAGAAATTGATTACTTTAAAGTAAGCTATTTGTTGTGTGAAATTTTTGTATGCATATAACCTATGTTATCGATATAATGTGGTGTCCCCCTTTTTTTTTTTTTTTGTGTGTTATTGAGCGTTATAAAGTGTGTATTCCTGACTATAATTACAACTTCAAATTGGTTTGTCCGTATTACGATCATATCTTCTTGTTTTTGTGCCATCAGCACAAGTATCAATCGCCATTTGACAGGAATTTCACCTACGCTGTGTTTTAGCGAATGCACGTAAACAGAAATTTTTTTTGGAGACGTTCGCATTATCCCTACTAATGTGCTTGCGATAAACAAGGACACACATTAACTAATGGTTTGACTGTGACGTACGCGCTTTCATTTCTTTTGGATGAAATACTCCCATGGCCTTTTCAGGGTGCGTGTGATGTCCTTTGTGCCGATTTTTCTTGTTAACTTACGTAATATTTTTTAACTTGTAATTATGTTATGTCTGGGACATCTTCCCTTCTGTTATTTGTGTTATTACATACAAAAATTGCATGAATTCTGTCATGCGCTGCCTGTATCATGGAGCGTTTGTGTATCGGCCAAAACGCACGATCAGCGTGGTAAATATATCGGAGAGCGTTCGAGAACTGTCATATTTAATCCATTTCAAAAGTACAAATAGCTACCTTTTGAAATTTTCAAGGAGGAAAAGTCATTCATCCAAGTGTTCTAGTAATAAACAGACTGTTATCAAAACTTAACACTTTATCGCTAAATACGACACATCAAGCGCCCACCATAGTGACATTTACCGGCATCACGAACAACCACCAATCGTAGAAGATTAGCGATGCGAACTCTTGCCGAGAGCTAACTATATCTAACATTTATTGGTGCCATTGAGATAGGAGCAGGAATTTTAACGTTAACTTAAGCCAGTTCAGCAAACGACTCACCCCAAAATATTTTAATCTACCTATTACACGACTAATCGAGAGTTAAAAGTATAAACCATGTCAGTGTACCATCTGCACCTCGTTAATATAAATTATTCTTCAGAAAAGAACCTTTTGTGGTTTACCTGTTTGCGACATTTGGGCATATCACATTTCTAAAGTTCTGTTTTTGCCTCAAGCTCCTTGGAAAACATTTCGATCACTTCCAAACTCTGACGAAATATAATGGCATTACTTCGGGTGTATATCTTATAAAATGCGACAGTGCGATAAAAAATTACGAAATATGTGTATTGAATCCATCTATCAGACGCTTAGATATGTTTTTTCGTGTATTTTCTGTAGTTTATATTTTTCGTGTGATTTCTGGAAACACATTTCGTGCATACTTTGTTTTTATGAAGAAAATGATCTTATTTCTAGATGTATTGCTGACAGGATGTGCACGACGAGTTCTGAAACAGCAAGTTTATTTATTGAAACAGTCATATTTTTATTTCTAAAAACTTCCGAATAATTTATAATGACAAACAAAAAAAAATGTAGTATACGAACTAGCTAAGTAAAGATAGTCAGGTGTAAAGGTTAGCATTAATTTTCTGTTTTTTTTTGTCTGACGTACAGCAATGATGGATTTGTTCCCTGTGGAGTTTTTCTTTTCACGTAAAACTAATTTAGTCTCGGTAATTATTTTATCAGCTGACACATGTTTGTTTGGCCTGTTAGTCTACACTAGCAGATAGTTTTGTTTCTCAATTTTTTCCTCTGGCGAGCCGTCTGTCAAAAATGTAGCAGCCACAGAAATACGAACGGAAATTGAGTTTAAGCAAAAAAAATTAGCCATGACATGCTACGGCGGCGGAGACCTGAATGTGATTTCAGCGCTAAGATTGCGTGGATTCTATTACATTGGATAATGTTTCATGTAAATATTTTTGAAGTACACATAACCCATCAGGTGTTCGTTCTTTTGTGAAGAATTCATTTTGCGTCGAGAATATAATACATGCTTATCGCGTTATTAAGAGTTTTTTTTTAAATCGAGATTCAGCGATTGTCTTTTAGAATTAAAAACGGATGCTACGTCTTTACAAACGTTAAAATTATATTTATAGTTTACAGCAATTATACATTTGACTTCATCGCTTCTGTCCAGGGCGATGTGCAATTGATGGTTTGTGAAGCTGGTAATCTGTCCGCTGGTTATTGGTAGAACATCGCTGTATTAACTTTATGTCAGGTGGGGTTTCAGGCGTTGCAAATCAAACAAAATTCGCATCAGATTCGCACAGAGACGGTTGTGTGAAACATGTGTATAACACAAATATAACTGCTGACTTCACAGGTATTCTAGTTAAAGGCTGTTCACGGTAAAGTGGGCACTTTTGAAAGTTCTGCTAAGTTTCTTTTAGCCCGTTTGTTGCGTATCTTTCCGCATGCCTATCAAAATAAACACTATTATGCGACTTTCAGCTCGCGTTCACTTCAGTACATTTACACTTCAGCACATTACATACCCATTAAATAAACAACGAAAAGCAATAAATATTGTAATCGCACTATTATTACGTACACGTTAATTTTACTAAATAATATTGGTTTGTGAATATTGACTGATGTTCACGATTCTCTTTCTGTTTAAATATAAATTAATGCCTTTAACTGTAGTCAACACTTCCGAGGTCATAAGAAAATATGTTTGGTTTATGTTGTCAACAGAACAGCAGAAGAGTAAAAATTCTTTTTCCCGCTGTAAAAATAACGCCAGGCATTTCCAACGTTCACCGTTATAATGTGTGAATAGATAAAACGCTCGCTCTTATATGTACGTACGCATCATAAGAAATGTATTCTTTAGGATAATACGGTCTATTTTCCTACTTCATACAGACGACAACGTGCTTTAAACAATCATGAAATGACGCAATAATTATGTTTAATAACATTTACGAGTAGAATTACAATGCATTAATACCTCACAACTCAATATTTCATGCAAAACTACGCACAAGCAAATGGCGGGCGTTGCTATTACATCACGAGTAACGAAAACAATTGTAGAATTAATCCAAATTTATACAACATATTTCCACAGTAATATTTGTTGCTCGATGTAAGTTTCGTGAAAATTCGTGCAGCCACACAGCTTTTAAAGCACATAACCCTAGCGTTTGCTATAGCCTACTGCTTTACTTACAAAAAAAATCACTTTTCGCTTATAAAATTTACATGATTCCACTGATATGAACTACACTTCACCAGAATACGAACAATACAATACCTAGCTGATGACAATGTATTTCGTGAAACTGCACCTATATATTTAATGCAGAATATAATTTTGTCCCAAATTACTCTCTTGAAGGCTACTCGTGGAACCTAGAGCACTTACTAATTGATATATCGGCTCATACAAATTAAACCGTTCGGCATGACGTTAAGAGTAAAAAAAAACTGGTACACCTGCCTAATATCGTGTAGGGCCCCCCGAGTACGCAGAAGTGCCGCAAGACGACGTGGCATGGACTCGACTAATGTATGAAGGTATGCAGGAGGCAATTCACACCATGAATCCTGCAGGGCAGTCCACAAATGCAATCTGCGCCAATTTGCACGTCTGTCACGTTTAATGATTCTCGTCAGTCGTCGTTTGTCCCGTTCTTTCACGATCTTTTTCCGGCCGCAGCGATGTCGAAGATGTGATGTTTTACCGGATTCCCGATATTCACAGTGCACTCGTGAAATGGTCGTACGCGAACATCCAAATGTTATCGCTACCTCGGAGATGCTATGTCCCATCTCTCGTGCGCCGACTATAACACAACGTTCAAACTAACTTAAATCTTGTTTACCTGGCATTGCAGCAGCAGGAACCGATTTAGCTGCCGACCGCATCGCGTTACTCTGATTGATTCCATACCTCTGTTATTTGCATACGCACGCCTATGCCAGTTTTTTTGGCTCTTCAGTGTAATATATACTGTTTAAACGCATTCATAACACTCAATAAATGTTTCACTTACAGTATAAAACATTTTCGTGGAGTTATTGTTTCAAAACGAGTGGCATACGTGCTGAGGTGTTGACTCGCAATCTGGGAATCGCGTGAGTACTAAATAACACACCTGCGTATATTTAAGCTTTCAGAATATCAGCGCAGATTGCAAATATAACAAAACACACTTCCAAAGTTTCTTCAAATTTATTCCAAGTATACTATTTATAGATACTTAAATTGCATGAAATAGTAGATTTTCCAGTTCAGCATATTATGTGAAATTTCGAGAATTTCTCGTACATGAAACTACGTGGAGATACAGCAGAAAGCAATAACAAACAACGCCACTTTACTTACAATATGTATAGAAATGTTTTATTTGTTACTCTAATGGATACTTTATTTCAGAAGATACAAACAGACACGTAAAATCACGTTGATCGCGTACTGCTATTTTGTTAACACACGAACGCGGACCGGAAAAAAAATCAAAAGAATGAACCAGCTAACTTGAACGTTGCTTCACCCAGGTGATGGTGTGAAAGAGTCAGAAACATAAATGCTTTAATATCACGCCAAATTTTATTCTTAGTTGCACGCAACAAAAAGAAACTAAATTACAGGCGAGACAAAATTTTAACTTTACGACTAGTAAGATGGTAAAACATGGAACTACTTCTCGTAGTTCGCTGCCAACTTAACTCTTGAGTATTGTGGCCATTGCTTGCGTTAAAATATACGCAGTTACGGACAGTGATTTTTTTCTTAGGTTGATTTCAAGAGTGCTCACTTTATCATGAGCCACCTATAGTAAGTTCATTAATATTATTTTCAAACGTTTGTAGTTTTTTAGCTTTTTCACCCGCGCATATGGAAAAAATTAATTTCACCCATACTTATATTTAACGAAAGAAAGAGTTCCCTTTCCGTGATGAATGAATGAACCATATTTTGCTTGTACTAGTAATAATAATTAACATTATTTTATCGTGATTTTTAAGGTGACATACCTTGCAGCATGTGTATGTATTTAACTAATTTATTAACTTGTTTAATATAAAAGCCTCACAGTTGTTACAGTTACGGTACTGTACGAATATATCTACACAGTTACTTAATATAGCAATTTATGTTAAGCTTAGTGGGCATAAGCGGTTTTATTTCATATTTAGCTATAGAAACCTGGTGACACTGTGGATAGTGGGGGATTATTAATATAACATGTATAATGAGTATTGCTGACCTGGTTCGTGTTTCGCTGCAAAATTTCAGTTCTGAAAATAGTCGACTAATGTTCATTATTTTCTCATGCGTATTGGTACACACTCGGATAGCGCGTACTTTTATTTTAAAAATGTTTAATTATTTGCTGCGAGATCACCACGCACTATCCACGTTGCTGGCGAAATGACTACATGATATGTAGTTTAATTAGTAATAATAGTAGCCGTCAGCATATTCACTCAGTATTAAACGCTTCTGATGGTTGCATACCAAGATTCGTTTTCGTGATGAAATAAAGTAATTTGGTTCAACAACTTGAGCACTGCGTGTCACGGTAGCAATATCTACGAAGTTGGACAAGACAAATAAGCGGATTAATTGAGAAAGTTACTCGAATGAAAGTGATAAAAAAAATTTCGTTGGAAGGATGGTGGAACGGGGAAATAGAAGAGATGCGGGTAAACAAACCATGGTAGGTTATTACTTCGTTCGAAGCGAGAAGTTAGGCGGAAATAATAAAAAATGTGGAACTAAATTTAATTGTTTGCGCCATTTTAAAGCACTTCCTGTTATTATACAATTCCGGTGTAATATTTTTGGGTGAAAAACTGTTAAAATTTGAATTAATTATTACTTTCTTTTTTCTAACGGTAACAGAGGTATCTCTTCTTAGAAATCGTCTGACTTGAGAAGAATTGGTTTTGTGCTGCTGCGAAAATTCAGGAGATAGGCTCCTCTTACTGCACAATGTTGGAGAGTTCAGACGACCAAGCACAACTAAACAATTACAAACGCTCTGTTAAGTTTTGGAACGCACTGTTACATTGTAATGAACGGTTTTAAATTTTATGTTGTTGTGCTTTTTGGTATTGAAATCGAACAGGTTTTCGCATGGGATGTTCTCACATAGATATAGGTCACAAGGAGGCAGAAGACAGAAATCTTCATATATTCTTAGCAAGTGAATAGACGCTCCGTATATTACACTGTTCAGTTTATGTATGCGTTAATTAATCTTGATAAATGTTTAATTTTATGATGAGGTACTGCAAAATAGCACAGCAGTCCTGAATTAGTGAAATTCATATTTCAGATAAAGTTTGAATGTTGTTTTTAATTTTAATTGACTGTATGCTAAGAAGTACTTTTTTGCACTGAAACTTACTGGAAGTGGAGAATGAGTTTCGTCCGCAAGTAAGTATAAAATAGTTATTAAACATTTTGTCACCAGGGTAAGGATTTTCTAGCATATTCATTAAAACTGAGTGAACTTGACTAAAACACATTTACAGTAACTAATTATTTTGACTTGGTAACTTATCTGTATCATAACACCTACAGTGCATTAAAGTTGATTGGGCATGAAGTATAATGAAGATTTTAGTTGGCAGTTAAACGAAGCAGTTTTAGGATATGTTTTTTACAGCTATTATTAATATTGTTCCTTGTACAGTTTGCATTGCAGTGATAGTTTTTTCCCGAACAATAGCGATTACCCGTAGTTCGTTAGACAATGGCACACAATGACCGGGTGCACACAAGATACATTTTTTAAAAGTGTGATATGGTTTTTGCTGCGTATTTGTAATAGGTCTTTTTTTTCCCCTCTCTTTCGACTTCTCGGGTATGCGTGGCGTACTTCTCATATTATTTTAACACTCGTCCCTAAATCTTCTTACATGCCATTTTGTTTCGTAAATTATTGATATTGTTAACAGTATATTGAGAATAAAAATTTTGTCGAGTGTTAATCCGTTATATGAATTACTTATTTGCTCGTTCCGGAATTTTACGAGCTTTCAAATATCCCCTACCGCTGTGATGTATTTAATGCGTCAAAGAGATGGATTATACAAAACCACGTCCTAACTTATGAACAAAGCTGAGGCCCTTTGATACTTTTCTGCGCGGTAAGAACTGTAACTGATGTGCCACTGGAGAAGAAAATCATGCGTTGACAATGTGTATCCGTTCTCGCTTCTGTAAACTGAAACTATGGTGTAAATTATCTATAAAAAAAATTCCTATCTGGAGTCTTTTCCCTCGTTGGAGGCCGAGAAGCGCGGGAGCGATAAGGACGACATTGCCACGCGCTTCAAGTGCGCCATCGCCACTGAGCACAAGACTCTGAACTGGCGTACAGTGTTCTAAGCGCAATGTGTGGTACACAGTGGCTCTATTATTTTATTGATGGAAAGTTAGTAGGAAGGTTTAATGCAGTAGGTTTTATGTATCTGAAGCGTACATTTTGAAATATAGCACTATGGAAAGGCCTTTTTTTTTTTAGCCATTTTCAAGTACTTTGAAAATGTATAGCACTCAACAGCTCAACTGATGTGTGTGTTATTTTCGTAGAACAGTTCATTGGGTNAGGTTTAATGCAGTAGGTTTTATGTATCTGAAGCGTACATTTTGAAATATAGCACTATGGAAAGGCCTTTTTTTTTTAGCCATTTTCAAGTACTTTGAAAATGTATAGCACTCAACAGCTCAACTGATGTGTGTGTTATTTTCGTAGAACAGTTCATTGGGCATACGTTTAATAGTTTCGTAGAAAAACGAGTATTTCAGGCACTCTAGAAAGCATTCCAAGGCGCCAGGTAGACAGGGGAGCCTTAAGGTTCGGCTTCACCTATTATCCAGAAATTCTTTGTTTTCGTGTACTAACACAGGCCAACAAAAAAATATTTTGTGAAAACGTTTTTAATAAATGCAGCTGAATCTTATGTATTTTTGGATGCTGAAACCGAATCTCGCATCAGTTGTTTTGTATCACCCACAGTTCTCTCACAATATGCATTTGTATTTAAAAATGCGATGTATGCGATTGTATTTAAAAAAAATTCATTACATTCATTTTTAGTGTTTATTTTTTGGTATTTACTTTCTCTCTTCTTTTTGAAGCTTCTTATGTAGCTTTTTCTCCGATGTGATGCGTTTTGTTGTTCTCGCTGAAGTGACCAGCAGTAATCACCCATCATACTGACATTCCACCGTCCCTGGTAACGTTTCTTCATCACTTTGATGTCCTGGTGAAACCGCTCCCCCCTGCTCTTCACTCACATCACCCAAGTTGTCAAGGAAAAAGTCAAGATGGCTGTGTAAGAAGTGGACTTTAAAGCTCATCAGGCATCCCAGATTTTTGAACTTGTCTATCATATTAGCTACAATAAGCTTATAGTTTGGGTCTTTAACATTGCCCAATAACTTAGTCACAACTTGCTTAAATGATATCCAAGCCTCCTTTTCCTTTGTAGTCATTTTTGTTTCAAAGTTGGAATCGCACATCATTTTACGAATGTCAGGCCCAACGAAAACCCCTTCTTTCAGCTTTGTTCCTGATAAATGAGGAAACTTTTCAAATAAATACTTAAAACATTCGCTATCTGTAGGCAAGGATTTTACAAACTGTTTCATTAAACCTAATTTAATGTGAAGGGGTGGTAGAAGATTTTTTTTGGATCTATTAAAGTATTATGCAAAATGTTCTTCTTTCCAGGTGTTAAGGTTTTTCTTGNCTATTAAAGTTTTATGCAAAATGTTCTTCTTTCCAGGTGTTAAGGTTTTTCTTGCAGGCCAATGTTTTGTGGACCAGCGTCGATCCCTTGCTCTGCTGTCCCACTCACATACAAAATATAGAAATTTAGTAAATCACTTTTGTTGGCCTAGGAGCATGCAAACAACTTTCAAATCTCCACACATCATCCAATCGTGAGCAGGATAGTTAATTTCCTTTAAAATAATGTCTAGATTTTCGTAAGTTTCCTTCATATGGACTGAATGAGCCACAGGCAGTAAAGCATAAGTATTGCCATTTTTTTTAAAGAACAGCTTTTAAGCTATTTTTTGATGAGTCTATAAAAAAATCTTCATTCTTCATTGCTGTACTCAATTCCAAAATTCATTCATTAGACCACCAATATCATGGCAGTACACCAAATCCTGTTGTTGTTTAAAAAAGTTAGCGAAGTGTTGATCTCTTGTTCTATATTGATAAATAGATGCTCCAGGTGCCAACAAATGTTTTTCTTTTAGTCTAGAGCCAAGCAATTCAGCTTTCTCTTTAGTCAAACCCGAATATCTTACCAAATAATTTAACTCAGCCTGTGTAAACAACTGAGGTTATAAATTTTCTGGAGAACATTGGAACTCATCATCATATGGTTTACCTTCATCAGATCCAGTTTCACTGGACTGATCAAGTCAAACGTCATCAATAGCCTGTGGTGGCTCAGGGACAGGAAGTCCCGGACCATGACCGACTGGCCGAATAGTTGAAGGAAGATTAGGGCAGACGATTACTTTCTTATTGTTGGAGTTATATCCAGTAAGATCAATGCTACAAAAATAACAATCGTCTGAATGATTTTTGGTTCTCTCCATATCATGGATACTGCAAATTTAAAAGCTGTATTTTATTTTATTGACCATTTTGTAAGGTCTTTAACAGAAACATAGCATACCTTGTGTGGAGCCCAAGGTTTTTCTTGATTACCGAGTTTTATTCCAAAATATACCAAGTACACTTTTTTAACGAACTCTGTAATGTTTCTTTGATATTTTTAAATTACAAACTCACCACATATATAACAAAAACTGTTAGGAAAGCTTTACAACTACGGTTAGCCATTCTTAGAGCACATGGGCAAAAAGCTGAAAAGTGAGGTTGTGTTGATTGAAACAAAACAAACAGTCGTACTAGCACTGCCAACCTAATTTAATTTAGATTTACTGTATGTTTTAGTATATTAATCATGTATATCAAGTATATAAAAATTTATATAAATACATATAAAAATATATAAATAAAGTATATAGAAATGCACAGATATTAGATAAAAAATGAATTTCTCACAATTCGTATATTCAAATGGGAAAAAATAGAGGGTGTACAGACTTTTTTATTATTATTTTGACTCAGCTCACCAAAAAACATAAGAATCCGGCAAAATCATTAAACAAGTTTTTTTTTTATCGTTGGCCTGTGTAATTTAAGTTTCAAAGGTATTTTTGGAAATATTTGATTATGGAAAATTTACAATTTACTGCTTGTTTAATATTTTTGTATCTAATTGTCTTTGCGTGTTATTTCCTGCTTGTAAAAAGGCACAAACATATTGATAACATATAAATATGTTCCTGACTTTTTGCAACAAGCAGCAAACACATCATGAGAATTAAGCTCTAAAATATTAAAGAACTCGTAAAATGTACATTTTTATAATCGTACATTGTCAGTAATTACTCTAAATCCGATATTATGACACGGAAATGAAGAATTTCTGCAAAAGAGGTGATGCAACCCTTAAGTGCATTTCGAACGCTCGAGACCGTACAGTATATGAAGCAGCGACGTCCGGGATGTACTGTAGTTGTCACGTCTTTATTTTTTCTTACACATGAAGTTGCACGGGGAAATAGATCAGAAATGTATGGAATTAANCCTATTATCCAGAAATTCTTTGTTTTCGTGTACTAACACAGGCCAACAAAAAAATATTTTGTGAAAACGTTTTTAAAAATGCAGCTGAATCTTATGTATTTTTGGGTGCTGAAACCGAATCTCGCATCAGTTTTTTTGTATCACCCACAGTTCTCTCACAATATGCATTTGTATTTAAAAATGCGATGTATGCAATTGTATTTAAAAAAAATTCATTACATACATTTTAAGTGTTTATTTTTTGGTATTTACTTTCTCTCTTCTTTTTGAAGCTTCTTATGTAGCTTTTTCTCCGATGTGATGCGTTTTGTTGTTCTCGGCGAAGTGACCAGCAGTAATCACCCATCATACTGACATTCCACCGTCCCTGGTAACGTTTCTTCATCACTTTGATGTCCTGGTGAAACCGCTCCCCCCTGCTCTTCACTCACATCTCCCAAGTTGTCAGGGAAAAAGTCAAGATGGTTGTGTAAGAAGTGAACTTTAAGGCTCATCAGCCATCCCAGATTTTTGAACTTGTCTATCATATTAGCTACGATAAGCTCATAGTTTGGGTCTTTAACATTGCCCAAAAACTTAGTCACAACTTGCTTAAATGATATCCAAGCCTCCTTTTCCTTTGTAGTCATTTTTGTTTCAAAGTTGGAATCTCACATCATTTTACGAATGTCAGACCCAACGAAAACCCCTTCTTTCAGTTTGGCTCCTGAAAAATGAGGAAACTTTTCACATAAATACTTAAAACATTCACCATCTTTAGGCAAGGCTTTTACAAACTGTTTCATTAAACCTAATTTAATGTGAAGAGGTGATAGATGAATCTATTTGGATCTATTAAAGTTTTGTGCAAAATGTTCTTATTTCCAGGTGTTAAGGTTTTTCTTGCAGGCCAATGTTTTGTGGACCATTGTCGATCCCTTGCTCTGCTGCCCCACTCACATACAAAATATGGAAATTTAGTATATCCCTTTTGTTGGCCTAGGAGCATGCAAACAACTTTCAAATCTCCACAATCATCCAATTGTGAGCAGGATAGTTAATTTCCTTTAAAATAATGTCTAGATTTTCGTAAGTTTCCTTCATATGGACTGAATGAGCCACAGGCAGTGAAACATGAGTATTACCATTGTGTAAAAGAACAGCTTTTAAGCAAGTTTTTGATGAGTCTATAAAATGCCTATATTCTTCATTGCTGTACTCAATTCCAAATTCATTCATTANTATTCCAAATTCATTCATTCATTAGACCACCAATATCATGGCAGTACACCAAATCCTGTTCTTGCTTAAAAAAAACTCAGCAAACTCTTGATCTCTTGTTCTATATTGATAAATAGATGCTCCAGATGCCAACAAATGTTTTTTTTTTAGTCTAGAGCCAAGCAATTCAACTTTCTCCTTAGTCAAACCCGAATCTCTTACCAAATCATTTAACCCAGTCTGTGTAAACAACTGAGGTTCAAAATTTTCTGGATAACATTGGAACTCATCATCATCCGATTTACCTTCATCAGATTCAGTTTCACTGGACTGATCAAGTAAAACGTCATCAATAGCCCGTGGTGGCTCAGGGACAGGAAGTCCCGGACCATGACCGACTGAAGGAAGATTAGGGCAGACAATTACTTTCTTATTTTTGGAGTTATAACCACTAACATCAATGCTACAAAAATAAGAATAGTCTCAATGATTTTTGGTTCTCTCCATATCATGTGTACTGGAAATCTAAAAGCGGTATTTTATTTTATTGACCATTTTTTAAGGTCTTCAACAGAAACATAGCATACCTTGTGTAGACCCCAAGATTTTTCTTGATCACAGAGTTTTATTCCAAAATATACCAAGTACACTTTTTTTAACGAACTCTGTAATGTTTCTTTGATATTTTTGAACTACAAACTCACCACATATATAACAAAAACTGTTAGTAAAGCTTTAGAACCACGGTTAGCCATACTTAGAGCACATGGGCAGAAAGCTGAAAAGTGAGTTTGTGTTGATTGAAAGAAAACAAACAGTCGTACTAGCACTGCCAACCTAATTTAATTCAGATTTACTGTATGTTTTGTGTATATTAATAATGAATATCAAGTATATAAGAATGTATATACATGTATATAAAAATATATATAAATAAAGTATATATAAATGCACATATATTAGATCAAAAATGAATTTCTCACAATTCGTATATTCAAATGGGAAAAAATGGCGGGTGCACTGACTTTTTTATTATTATTTTGACTCGGCTCACCAAAAAACATAAGAATCTGGCAAAATAATTTAAAAAGTTTTTTTATCGTTGGCCTGTGTAATTTAAGTTTCAAAGGTATTTTTGGAAATATTTGATTATGGAAAATTTACAATTTACTACTTGTTTAATATTTTTGTATCTAATTGTCTTTGCGTGTTATTTCCTGCTTGCAAAAAGGCACAAACATATTGATAACATATAAATATGTTCCTGACTTTTTGCAACAAGCAGCAAACACATCATGAAAATTAAGCTCTAAATTATTAAACAACTCGTAAAATGTACATTTTTATAATCGTACATTGTCAGTAATTACTCTAAATCCGATATTATGACACGGAAATGAAGAATTTCTGCAAAAGAGGTGATGCAACCCTTAAGTGCATTTCGAACGCTCGAGACCGTACAGTATATGAAGCAGCGACGTCCGGGATGTAGTGTAGTTGTCACGTCTTTATTTTTTCTTACACATGAAGTTGCACGGGGAAATATATCAGAAATGTATGGAATTAACTATCCCCCCCCCCCTTTTTTTTATACATCACTTATTTAGCGTTGCTACAGGTCGGCGTAGCGAATTCTTTCAGACGCAAGGACGTTGCATGTGTTTTCAGTGGCGTAATGTGGGTTATCCACTAATGTTATTGGCCGATAATGTACTGGAGACATCACACACATTGTTGATTTTATATGTTGTATGTTTATACGTAATAATTTGTACCTGTAGGTATATTGCAGAAACTGGTTTTAAACATCAGTAGCAAATCTGATGTTAATTTATGTAGTTTTTTTAAACAGGTATTTGTCATTTATTTACATTGCACCGATTATAATAATTGTCACGTACAATTGTTATTCAATTTTGTTGACATAAAAGTAGTTCATTGTTTTAATGGTGTATGTACGGTAACAGTAATTAACAAATTAATTATAATAGTTTGCAGTGAAGCCAGCAAACATTCCACTTACTGATAGTGTCGACCGTGTTAGATTATTTTAATATGATATTAATATGATAGCTGTATCATATTGTAATCGATANTTACTGATAGTGTCGACCGTGTTAGATTATTTTAATATGATATTAATATGATAGCTGTATCATATTGTAATCGATATTAATTGCTCATGACCGTTCGTTTGCATAAAACGCATTTTAATTCGGAGCAAATACTTTTCTATTAGCGCTTCGCTGTGTGAGTACGGACCATTAGTGTGTTTTATTTACATATAAATGCACCCAAAATTTCTTTACATTTAATTTATTAAGAGAATTTCGCATGTAAGTAAGACATTTTAACAGTCTGATTAACGTATTTACAACCTTATAATACAAATGGGCAAGAGACAAAAACTAGCTGCAATTTTTAATTAAATTCGAGTTGATATCAGAACCACTACTTTTATGCTTTCTTTCTGGCCGGTAATGGCTTACAAATAAATATGTGTCTAACTCAGTAATAAATAACGGTTTGTAAACCAAATGTTTTCCAGGAAATCTAACCCAGGACCCCTCGTACCGTAAGCAAGATTATTAGATAATCACATAAGTAGAATAAACTGGGAACAGAAATTGGCATAACTGAAAGCGTAAAGCAATTTCTTACAAAGGGATTTTTTTAAATTTGTATAGTGATCGTATTTTATAATAAATGTTTGCGTATAAAATAATATATATATCGAAGTGGGAATAAATAAGCTTTCGGGTAATCAGAAATGTTCTCAGGCGTATTTATGCGGGGGATGTAACAGAAGCTCTCATATCAGGGCTAGTCATCTCACGCAAAAACCGTATTTTGCAGCAGTTGAGATATGACGTGTCTGCAAGTGGAGGGGTTGGAACACACCGCACGGGTCATCACTCACCAGTTGCGTCTATCTTGGTCGCCGGAGTAGCGGGAAGACTGAGGGGCAGCTGTGAAGTTTTTGTGCTACTGCCTTTGCGCCGGAATTCGGTAGTTCTCTTTTGCAACAGCCTCTACATCCCCGCGTAACTGGTTGAATATTTCCCAGTACCACACCTACTGCCGTGTACGTTTGTGCTGTACTCATGTAGGCTGTTCGCGATTAATTGAGTACGTTTGAAATCAGTCTTTGGAAAAAATGTCACTGCCCCTACCTGCGAATGTCTTAACGCCCACACTGACCGACACGCGCCCAGTATGTCGGTAACTACGGAGGAAAAGTAGGTCTATGTTTTTACGTTGAATTAATTTTTTTAACGCAGGTAAATGCAAGAAACAGCAAATTTTCGAAATATTTACTTTTCTAAAGATTNACGTTGAATTAATTTTTTTAACGCAGGTAAATGCAAGAAACAGCAAATTTTCGAAATATTTACTTTTCTAAAGATTCCACAGTTTCAATTGACGTGGCAATTTTAATTTTACGTATGGTGGAATAATTCAAAATGTGCACACAAGTAGATCTTAAGCAGGGCTTTCCAAAGTGCCCAGTTTACCGTGAAGAGACTATATCTGCCCGATATGTTTAGCAGCAAGCCTACCACCGCAAAATGGTAGCTGATATTGCGACCTTACCGTGCACACTGGAAAAAATAATAAATGTAACATGTTTGAATATAAACATGTGTGAACTTACCCAACAATTTATAGACTACTAAAGCTTTAAAGAGACCCTGTTTCCTTAATTTTTCCAGCGACGTCCTGTTGTGAATTTATTTCTGGCCGNACGTTGAATTAATTTTTTTAACGCAGGTAAATGCAAGAAACAGCAAATTTTCGAAATATTTACTTTTCTAAAGATTTCACAGTTTCAATTGACGTGGCAATTTAAATTTTACGTATGGTGGAATAATTCAAAATGTGCACACAAGTAGATCTTAAGAAGGGCTTTCCAAAGTGCCCAGTTTACCGTGAAGAGACTATATCTGCCCGATATTTTTAGCAGCAAGCCTACCACCGCAAAATGGTAGCTGATATTGCGACCTTACCGTGCACACTGGAAAAAATAATAAATGTAACATGTTTGAATATAAACATGTGTGAACTTACCCAACAATTTATACACTACTAAAGCTTTAAAGAGACCCTGTTTCCTTAATTTTTCCAGCGACGTCCTGTTGTGAATTTATTTCTGGCCGNCACTACTAAAGCTTTAAAGAGACCCTGTTTCCTTAATTTTTCCAGCGACGTCCTGTTGTGAATTTATTTCTGGCCGTGTTTGGTTGTGAGCGAGAGTATCTGAACTCGCGTTTGGAAAATCATGGTTTCGATGATAGCCAGTTCCTTGGGGACAATGGTATTATATTGTAACGTCATATCCGCGAGGTCTAAACCCTCGCAATTTTGTTCACTATAGAATAATGCTGAGAATAAATATCGTAATATATCTAGACTGCCAACGTAAAAAAGGTCCAGACTTTAAAGCAACATTCACATATTCGTAAAAATTATATAAACGATTGGCCATGCCACCCTGGAGGATACAAAACATTTTCTTTGGTCTCTGTAATGAGCTAAATAGTATCTTGGTGGAATAAGATGTTACCAAAATTCAATTAACGTTGAACATATCATTAATTAGCTGTTATATACAATAAATCATACGGGAAGACCTACTGAAATATGGACTATTTAATCAAAATTAAGGTAATTTCTATGAAATGCATTTAATAGTTTAATTAAAATAAATACAGAAAAGGAAATTAACACAAAGACTAGACAACAAATTGAAAATCGACACCCTTTTCCGCTATCACAGCATTTTAACATCTGGTTATTTACTTCTAAATTCTGTTTTTTAATCATACTTTTCCTTTGTAAATATAAATTGCGGTATCACAATAACGACCATGAGACGATGGTCCGATGGTTCCGCCGCAGTGCGTTTCTTAGGTAGGTAAACGGGAAGGAGAACGAAGGAGATGGTGTTTGTTTTTGTTTGAGAATGTGTTTATGTGCGCGCGTGTCAACACATGTGAGATCAATATAGCTGGAGATGTATATTTTTCTAGCGTGCATATGTGTGTACCAATGAAAGTTACACAGAAGGGTTTGTTTTCCTTATTACTGTGCACATACACATGTGCTGTTCGTATGTGTGTATGTAAGTACATACTCACAAGCTACACTCTGCAGCGAAGTTGGAGGCCAGCTATTCGAGCACCTTATGTAAGGCTCGTTTATATCACAATATTGCACTTCATTATGTAATTAATGACATTGTGAATTTACCTAGCATCCTCGTGTTGCTACAAAGTGCAAATAAAATACCGGTAAACCACCACCATTAGTTTACTTCATATTCGGAATGTTTCAGTCCTCTCTCTGTTACCTTTGATATTCGCAACCATTCGTTATTGGATTATGTGCGTGTTGCCCGCCTGCCAGGTTTCGAACATAATTCTTTTGAATTTTCCAACTAGCATACTCGAAAACGGTGGGGGTTAGGGTGTTTACACAAGGCAACCTTTTTCGTCAATTGGAACATGCGGATTCATATTCCGTCAATAAGATCCCACATATCCTACCGCGTCATGTCGAATGACTCGCGATAAGAGTGGTAACCGTTATTATTTTCATGAATTCATTTCATGACAGCGACCGGTTTTGTGGTGTTTGTAGACCATTTTACACTTGCACATTATCCAGAAACGCAGTGTTCCATCTTAAATATTTTCTACGATATCTGTAATAATATGTTGCGTCAGGTTCAACTTCAAAGACATGTAGTGCCCTTGGTATTCGATTTAGACCATATGTCGTGTGTGTATATATATATTTTTTTTTTTTACGTCTATTTTTGTGATTAACCTGCAGCCGAAGTGTGTTGGTCGAATTTAGATACATTTTGTATATATATAATATGGAGGTTGCTTTCCATTTTGATCTGACCGAGTCTCAATTAGTGATGCGCAAAATCGAATTGTTCTCGACATCGATTTTTATTCAAATATCGTTTGTAATCTAATGGATTTTGAATGTTCGGTTTTCTTCTCCGTTCGCGCGTAAGGAATAAATGATGATGCTGCCACAAGTTAACAGTTCGAAAGCACTCTTTCCAAGCTTAAGTTATGACACCTGTGTTCATAAAAAGTTGTAATATTCGTATTTGAGAAAGGTGACATTAAAGTTCTTAATCATTTTTCGTCCGAACGTGTATTCCGGAGTTGTAAACCTTCGAAACTGAGACTAAAACATAGACCAGAGAGATGCCCAAACAGTTTTTAACGTTATTTTCTTTCTATTCTCAATTTGACTTCGTTTCAATGATGAATAAATATTCTTCAGTATTTTGTTGGGTGTAAACGCTCTTGGCAAAGCACTAAGAAGCCACAAAACTGAATGCAGTTGCTATAACTTATTTTCACTGACCGAATTATTGCAATAGCTGTAGAGCACTGAATCACTTAGGCAAGAATAAAACATTAATTATATATATATAAACATTCGCATGAGTGAAACGAATGATTCTTCATATAACAAAGTGAAAGATGTGTGGAATTTCACTTCACTTAAGTACAAAGTCAACATGAACGGTGTTTGAAAAACAATATTCAAAAAGAACATAAGTATTTCTACAAAAGTGGCAAAAAGTTGCATATCGATTACTGATGACCTTAAAAATATTACGTATTTATTGTAGTGCAACTAGTGTCATCAGTTGTGAAGAAGGAAAATTTCAACGAATAATTCATCCGAATAACGCAGACGAAAATGTAAAACTGTATTATACAGCAACAATAGAATATTCTAATTGTTTTCTTTAGATTTTGCCCATCACTAGACTCTCAATATAGACTATAAGAAAACACTGCAATTTTTTTGCAACTTTTGTTACTCGTGACAAATATGTAATATTTCAGTAATACATCAGTGCTGCTTATGTAACAGGGAATTGTTAGTTGTAGCAAATCATATTGCAACTCTTGATATAACTTGTAAGTGGAGTATTTAAACTTTACGATGGTATAAACGTGAAAATATGGCCTATATTCTGGATGGTTTCTAGCGCTTAACAAATTAATAAAATCAAAGTACTGTAGTGTGAGTAATGTGGTCTGATATGTGTTGCATGCCAAAGCATTAAATTAAAAGTTAGCTAGCTATCTTCCACTTAAATACATTGCCCACAATATTCGCCGTTTTCATTAGCATGCAAAGAGCCGTACATCTTCTGCTGTCTTTGATACGCAAAATGTGAACTAATTATTATCATTGGAGTGAATTCGATCATGAAAAAATCCTTTTAAAATTATATTGATTGTGGTAATTTTGAGACACGTCGTTTTGTAAGTGCATTTAAAGCATTGTCTTAATTACACTACCCATAAATGTATTATAATTACGTTAGCCTTCGCATGTTATGCGATCATCAGTCTAATAAATAAAAGTGTTAATATTTATGCACTCTGAATTGCTGACAAGGGATTTGCTCTAACAATGAGGAATTTAGGAGTCCCTGTACTGGGATTGAGAGCGAAAAACGTCATGGAAAGGTCCATTCGAAATTCGGATCGATCGTATACTGCAGCTCGTAAGCTCTCTAACATTGAACATTTTCAAGCATGATCGTTACAAACCGAAGATAGTGTTCTGATGAGCGTAATTTTTTAACAAAATGATTGCGTTTTGTAAGTGGCATTTATGCTTTTGCAACAAAAAACTATATTTTATGTATTAAAAATAATACAATATAAAATGTGACGAACTAAAATATTAACATTATTAATAGCTTATATTAAAATAGCGGTAACAACTAAAAATATTTCAATTGCAAAATTAATTATGGCTTTGATATAGATGTATATTAATTTTCGTAGGGTTACTTTATTTCTTGTGAACTGGTCTGAAAGATCTTACATCACACAATTTAATAATAATTCGATTTTGCATATATATATGCCTATAAAGTATAATTCTCTACATGTGGTCTAATCATTCCTGCAGATATCTTGCGTGTGTGTATGTAATTCTGTATATGTAGCCTAATTGTTCCTGCAAATAACTTGCGTGCTGTATCAGTGACTAAACCACTTTAGGAAGCCGGAGAACCATCATTCCTCCTCCCTCCAAAATAAACAACACTACAGGGTTAATAGGACCGCTAAAGAACGCTGTGCCTCATACATGAATACAGTTTCTAAAGTTATATTCCTCCTTTCCCTCCCCACTCGTTCCTCATCCTCACCCGGATATTTGTTTGACGTCGACTCCTTTACTACCGGTTTTGCTCCAGATAAATCAACAATATATCGAGGAATGAAATAATGAAAGCGGGAAGTTGAAACCATTTGGAACACAGCCCGAAAGAGAATTATTCAAATTGGTTTTCATTAACGCTCCCCAGCTGAGTGTTTTAATGACCTATCAAAGGTTTGGTGTAAGAAATAAAATCTTTGTCTTGTCTTTGGTTAGGGGTGGGTGAAGGTATGCGTACATACATCAACGCGCTCTTTATTTTTATAATTTCATCCCTGATGTTTACAAAGTAAGAATTAAGTAAATGTGGACATTGTCTGTAGTGTCAACACACACACGTACTCAAAGCGATCATTTGGCATGATTATATCGATTATTGATTGTCGCTTATTCGTGACTCGTCTCGTCACATCTGGCTTCTGCCCATTCGTGATCACGCAACCGGCTGATAGCGAAAACAGACAACGCATCAGCGAACAGTTCCGCCCGGTTTTGAGTGCATAAATAATAGTGTGTAAATATAGTTCATGTTGATTTCGTACGCAAGGGAGCGCCTGACATTGCCCTTATTTTCTCGCAGCGGCTGTCATGTGTCAGTTGTGCGCTTACTGTTATTCAAATTTCGCCCGCGTAAATAACCTGCGTGCCTGCAGATCTCGAGATTCCGGGTTCGATTGTGGGCAAGCCGTGAGTGTTAGTGTCGTAAGTTTAGGTTAAATTAATTAACTCGTCTTCTGTTTAGTCTTCCTATATAAAGCGGGGACGTCAAAAAAAAAACAATGAATTGAAAACTCACTCTCTGGTAGTCTGTGTTATAATTTACTTCTGTGTCTGATAGCAAATTTTTTGTTTCTCTGTAAATTTGATTTAAATTTAGGTTAAATTAATTTTTCAGTTACAATAATTTGACTTTTATAGGAAAAAGTACATTTTAAGTATTTCAATTTCTCCTTCTGCGTTATCCCCATCGATTCACGCGAGCGATACTCCGAGAATCCAGTTAAATAACTAACGCCTCTTGCTTCGTTGTCTGTGCCTGTATAAAGCCGGGTTTATTGTGACTTGTGATGTCTTGGTCCTTTTTACTCACCGGCACCATCACTTGAAATTCAGATTTTATATCATTCCATCAGCTAATCAGTTTGTAATAATTTTGCTTTGATAAGTGATTAAGAAGGTATAGTTTTATAAAAAGTTCAGTTTGATAACATTGTTATATCAGCACATGCATTGTCTTATTTAGTTTACAGTTGGAAGATCCCAGTTACCGTTGTTATCTGTTGTCCTGTGGTTTTTTAATTATTTCGTTGACATTCGCAGTTATGCCTAATTAAAGGAACGTAACTTTATCCTTTTTAACTGTACAGTTACGTCCCTACTAAATAAGGTATTATTTATTTTAAATTAGAAGAAAACTAACTGTTAAAAACATGTGTCCCGGTTGAATTCATGATTGTCTACTTTTAAGTATTAAATTATAATAATTATTGGCGCCCGAAATTTCCGCGTTTTTATATAAATGTATGGTTTGGAAATCCCCCTACTTCCCAAACACACACACACGTCTATCCTTTCTCCCCCTTGACAGTTTTACGCAATGAGAAAGATATTTTAAAGTAACAAACGTATATTTTGATGGTATAGGTCAAGACATATAATTCCATCTCACTTTGTCCTACTTTTAAAGGCTACAAAGTAATAGAATTTTCTCCAAATTTTACTCAATTGAAAATTTTATACCTGATTAACTGTGAAAATCGTAATTTCAAAATTTCACTTTTTCGGGCCTGGCGCATGAAAAAAAAAGTCTCTCACTAAAATGAATTGAAGGAATCTAGAAGTTATTATTTTAATTTATTTAGAGTCGGAAAAAAATGTTTTGTTTATTATTTATACGGGGACAGTCGCATTTTTCAACTAGCAACATTCGCCGATGTATGTGAAAACGTAAAAAAAACTGATGTACGATTAGAGCCTGTGACGTGAGATGTCCGATTATATTGTTTTACTAACTACATTATTTAGTTATAGGAACTGTCTTATTTTTAGTTGCGTAAGAAATCAGCAGGAAAATTGACTGACAACTATAGGAAAAACGCACGCAACCAAATTTATTTCTAAAAATTTAATTTATGGGTGTATATTTTAAACTGTTTTGGCATAAATAAAAAAATGGATATTTGAATGTAATATTTGTCCCACGAACGACCGCAAGCGGGCGAAAGCAAAAGAAAAAACTGCAGGGTTGGGAGTGGTGCGGCCAAATAAGAAGGCAAGGAGGAATGTGTGGCAAATGCAGACAAGCAGTGTCTCGCCTTGAAAGACTAGCACCTAAAGACAAGCAAGCTGCGCGATCTCGTTCCCAAACGAGGTGTTTCCTCCGCGGAGACAGGGAACTCGCCTATCTGCTGCCGCGGATTAGGGCGGTGGGAGGCAGACTGGTATCCTGGTGGGTCGGAGTGAGGGTAGGTACTTTCCCTGCCAGCGTGTGGGCTGGCTGGCTGGCTGGCTGCTCCAGTCCCGGCGCTGCGGCACGAGACCTGAAAAAGCTAGGAACTGTTCAGGAGTTTCACGTGCGGCCTGTTCTCACCCACATGCGTACACGCCCGGCTTTCGGCCTGTTTGCTCTCCTCGTTTCACAACATTCCCCCTTTCATCTTTATTTATTCTGCTTTGCATTCCCTCCTTTCCCTTCTCGATCGTCGGCCCCCGTTGGCTACGGAGATATTTTATTTTCCGTCTCTTCCAGTTCCAGCACGACGCGAGCTTGCGGTGCTCCTGTGGCTAGCTCGGAGGAGTCGATACTTTGAACTCTGCCGTATGCGTAACTGACCTCTCATTTCACGGGCTTTGGAAAGTCGTCACCTTTTCTTGCGGACATAGCATGCGACTTCCTTTACGCTGGCTTGGGATTCATTGTTGCAGATACGGCGCTTCGTGTCGGTCACTTTGACAACGTGAAAGGACAATTGATTAATTTAAATGTCGAAGTGGAAAGACGCAACTACAGCGTGCCATTTTTGTTGTAGGTTCGTAATTTGTGGCGCGCGAAATCTACTGTGATCCAGACTAATACTTTGGAAATGTCCTTTATGGTTGCTCGTTTCCGGCATACCCGGTTTTCCCCCTGCAAGTATAATTACAGTGCCTATTTAAGCTTTACACCAATCACTTCCATAGCATGTGCGTCTCAGTTAATTGTGTTCTGCTGATCTTTTCAATTAATAGTGTATACCAAATTCGTGTGTAAAATATTAAATAATGTCTTAAAAGTATATTATATATAAATAGATTCTGGAAATTTATTTTCGTGTATTTCTCAATGTATATTAATTCGCCAGACCAAAAATCTCGCTAACACTGATTTCGGCGTTGTTTGGTTAAATGATCAAGCCGAAGATGTTAATTAACGATAATTGATTTTTATCATCATATAGAACTAGAAATCAACATTGGTAACGTCACAAGGTGCCGCGACTTCCGCTGGCTGAAGAAATAAAGAGTGAAGTGGAGAGGTTTGGGCGTTTCTTAACATCGTGGTTTGAGAGCCGATGATGGTGAAGCAAGGTGAAAGAAAGATTTGTAAAATGGAGGAAGTATTAGAAACTGGGAAAATGAGGAAAATTGATTTGCATAGTTTTGTAAAAAAAAATTTAATTAAACAGAAATAACACTTTCTAAAATATATACTACTTGACATCAGACTCCCAAGATGGATAGTAAAATTATTTTGCTATATATGTGGAGTAGTTGCTAATTTTCTTCATAATTTGGCCACGTGGAATGTTTTGCTTATCATTGAGTTGGCGTTAGAAGAATTATTTAGTTACATCATAAACAATTTACAAGTTTTTCACACTGGCGGATATAGTTTTCTTGGAGTACTTCTCAGATCTACTGCCGCCTCGAGATCAGACCTACCTTTGCTGAGTGACGACCAGTAAAGGGATAATTATCCAAGTGCATGTGTACACTGAAATTGAATAAGGGGAGAACAAGGAACATGGTTACAGAATTGACTCAAGGGAGTGTCCAGCTTACATCAGAGTCTATGAATAGGAGATAGTCCGTACTGACTATGGCTGCTGATAAAGTGATATGTGGACATATCAACCTGCAGGGCTCGGTGGTGGTCACTGCAGAAATGGCTAAGGTGGCAGAGGAAATGGGTATCGAAGTGCTACTGTTCCAGGAGCCCTATGTACTGCATGGAAAGGTTATCGGGTTACCAGATTTTGTGCTGACCAGTGGTAAAAATCCCAAGGCTGGAATATGGTTGCGGAAGCAACATACAAGTATGATTCTGGAAAAAATCTCAACAGAACACCATCTGGCAGCACAATTGATGGCGAAGAATAAGCAAGTATACCTGGTCTCTTCATATTTTCATTTTTCTGAAAATACTGAAGTTCATCTTGAGGCATGGGATAAAATCCTGGACAGTTTACACAATACTGACACGGTAATAGCCACTGATGTAAATGCCAAGTCGCAAATGTGGTTCTCGCCAGAAACTGATGACAAAGGAGTATTGGTAGAACAATTCATCATGGCAAGAGACTTACGCATTTGCAACATGGCAGGACATATGGCCACATGTGTCTCCAGCACGCGATACAGAAACTTATATCGATGTTACTCTGACCACTGCAAAAGCTGATAGAAAAGTAACAGAATGGGAAGTCAGAGAGGACACCAGCTGATCCTGTTTGTGGTGGGCCTAATAGAAACACCTGAGCATAAGTCAGCAGTGCTGAGACCCAGGTACACCCACAAGGGTGCCAACTGAAAGAGGTTCGACCTTCTATTTCAAGCAGAAGCTGAGGCACTAAGCAGCATTGAAGATCCTCAGGGGAGAGATAAGATCACAGCAGCAGTGCAACAGAAATCCATCCAACACTATGGATGCTGCAGAATTTTCTGTCCAGGAACTTGATACAATAATAAAGGAACTCAAGATGATAAAGGTGCCTGGATTCGATAACATAAAGGCTGAGATATTGAAGAGATTGTATGCCATGTTAAGGAACATCTTGCTGAACACAGAAAGGCTCTGGGAAAGATCCCAAAAATATAAAGTCACACAGGCTCCGGATGATCTTGCCTGTGTTGGGTAAAGTATACGAGAAATTACTTAACAAACTGCTGATGCAGTATCTGGACCGCATGGGCGGTATCAGCAACAAGCAGTATGGTTTCCGCAGAGGCAAGAGCACACAGCTAGTTTTACTTGACATGGTCTCAAAAGTCAGAACAACAGACTGTATGTATGCCAGGGGATATTCCTCAACATAGTGTGGGCATTTGACAATGCATGCTGACCAGAGATTTTGTGGTAGCTAAAGAGAAGAGATTGTCCAGATAATCTCTACGAAGTGTTAGATGACTATCTTAGGGATCGTACTTGTGTGTATCTCACAGAAGATATTTGGAAGAAGAGAAGACCCTAACCAAAGGATGTCCACAAGGGTCAGTGCTGGGTCCACTTCTATGGAACTTTGTATTTAATGGTCTTCTGGAGCAAGGTCTTCCCGATGGCTGCTGCATCTACGGATACACCGATGGTGGCTTCATATTGGTATTCGCCAACACAATAAAACAACTGGAAGAGAGGGCAGAAACCATCATGAGCAGTANAACTGGAAGAGAGGGCAGAAACCATCATGAGCAGTATTCAGCAATGGTTGGTGTCCACAAAGATGCAGTTCTCCATTGAGAAGACTGTTTGTATGATGCTAAAAGGAGACCTGAGCAGGAGATGGCCAACAGTGATATTCCATGGGAGACCCCTGGGATTTGTGTCTGAATACAAATATCTAGGAGTCATGTTGGACAGTGGACTGACATTCGTGAACCACATAAGATATGTATGTAGTAAAGCAGTAGTGCTCTTCTCTAGGATGAGAGCAGATGTACTGGTGTACTTGGGTTTGCACTTCGGTACCATGGTGATGATTTACAAGGCAGTATTCCAGGCTATAATGAAGTATGCTGCATCTGTTTGGTACCTCAGGTCGTCTCAGGTAATTGTTCAGAAACACCTTAACAAAGCCCAAATAGCCATGCTTTTAACTGTAATAAAAGCTTACAGAACTCTGTCGTCTGAGGCTCTTGTAGTGCGGCCGGAGTTCTTCCGACAGACGTACTGGCAAGGGAAAGATGCAAGTTGTTTGAGGAGTTCCGGAGCAACACATATTGCATTAATGTGGCAAGATAGAAGACCTGAGGATAGCTGCACAAAGGCAGATTATGAAATATGGGATTGAAACTATGGACCGTCACATGGCAATGAAGTGGAGCGGAACTGCACGAATCCTCGAGATCTTCGCTCACGAAGTGGGAAGAAGTTTCGAAGAGTTCGAGACAAGGATAGAAGATCAAATCATGCATGGGGCTGGGGAACTGCATAGTGTAGATTCTTCTTCCAGTAGCAGTGACGGGTGATGAGCATGACGAAGGTGACGCAGACAGTAGATGGAATTCCAGCAATATTAGTCGAAGATCTGTAGAAGCAAGTATGTCGGGAAAATGGATAACTGGTTTTCAACCTCGAAGAGGAACCGACCATTGGAACAATGACTGAAGAGCCTGTTTCTGTATATCTTCGTAAGCAGAAAATCACAGTGGAGGACATGGACGACACGAATAGAGAGTTCGAGCTCAAATTAAGAGTGATAAAGCTCGAAGACATGATGACTCTTTATTCAGCAGGAATGGCTACATTAATATGGAACACGGAAGGCGGACCACATGTGATTTTTCCTTATCCTGAATATAAGGACTCACGAACCTCATAAAATTGGTACACGAGAGAAGAAGTGAGGAGTTTGATCTAGAACGATACAAGAGAGAGGCCATAAAGACTTACGGCCGTAGATACTTCGACCACACAAAGCCCTTCACAGGGTACAAGGTGGTGCGCTACTGAGAACTCAGCGCNCTTACGGCCGTAGATACTTCGACCACACAAAGCCCTTCACAGGGTACAAGGTGGTGCGCTACTGAGAACTCAGCGCAGAGGTCTGGCAGAAATGAAACCAGTATGAAAAGTCTCCTCTTCGCAGGGTGGTTAGGGGGGACTGGAGAATGATGGTCAAACGCGTTCTCTGAAATCCCCTGACAGAGCATCCCGGNCTTACGGCCGTAGATACTTCGACCACACAAAGCCCTTCACAGGGTACAAGGTGGTGCGCTACTGAGAACTCAGCGCGGAGGTCTGGCAGAAATGAAACCAGTATGAAAAGTCTCCTCCTCGCAGGGTGGTTAGGGGGGACTGGAGAATGATGGTCAAACGCGTTCTCTGAAATCCCCTGACAGAGCATCCCGGATCAAAAAGAAACATGTCCAGTGATCCATTCTTGAATAGCTCGGGTAAGCTTTTTAACTGAATCAGGGATGAGTTTATTCAAAATGGCGAGGACAGGTTTTTACATAAGAATGGAAGAAAACCTACTATGATAACAGGGTGAAAAATGGCACACAACAGGCACGAAGACAATGCCAGAAGAGGAGAAAGTGCCGTGCACTGACGTACTCATCAGAGTACAGTCTCAGTGCGGGAGGACGGAGGGTGTGCCGGCCTTCGGGCCGTAAAAACCTGGCCGATATCTGGGTACAAATTTAACGTAAATGCACTCTAAAACTGGTAAATAAAACATAGTGCACAGAAAACGTAGTCAACAGCAATTATACATCACATGCCTCATGTTCCATTTAACAATGTAAATTTTTTTTTCTCACCAAAACGAAATCTACTGGTTCTTCAAGCAAGGGTATTTCACGCCATATCACATTGTTTAACGCCGCTTAGATGAGTGATTGATATCGAAAACTTCCAAAATGAACATGGTTCCCGGACGGTACCTTTTTCGAAAGAACGGAATTTACATTCGTCGGTTGCGAAAATTGTGAGATCTTTAGTGGCACGGCCGCGTTGTAGTCCTTATGAAGTGTGTATGACTCTGGTACATNAGCAAGGGTATTTCACGCCATATCACATTGTTTAACGCCGCTTAGATGAGTGATTGATATCGAAAACTTCCAAAATTAACATGGTTCCCGGACGGTACCTTTTTCGAAAGAACGGAATTTACATTCGTCTGTTGCGAAAATTGTGAGATCTTTAGTGGCACGGCCGCGTTGTAGTCCTTATGAAGTGTGTATGACTCTGGTACATATATGGGTTGTTAGGTTAAAACTGTTCGGCTTTGTTAGCCGAATTANTATATGGGTTGTTAGGTTAAAACTGTTCGGCTTTGTTAGCCGAATTATGGTTTCTGATTGAGTCTCTTTTCTGTGGGACATGCAGGGAAATTGTTATTTTCTGGTCGGTTGACATATTTTATTTTTGTGGTGCATTGTTCGGTTGCTCCTGTGAACCCTCGTACTGTTCAAAATGCTCAATTCCTTGTGTTGATGAATATGAGGCTCGTGATATTTACAAATGGCACGTGATGTTGTGGCAAACATAATTGCTGTCCTAGACATTTTTTCTCGTGCATTCTTGATTTACTTAATTTTTAAAATGTCCACGTATGCGAACGTTTCTACAACGTTCATCGTTCAAGTGTATCCGGTGAGTTGTTAAACCATGTTGTTCCTGATATATTGGACTTTTTAATTTTTTATGTTGCAAAGTGATGCTGAATTATTTTGTCCCAATTTAGGGTAAGATGTGGTCACGATTGTAAATGTATGTAACTTATCTACTTCACTGACTAAAGCGACAAAAGAAAAATAAGGCAGACTGATTTTCTGCGCCTGTTCTTAACACCGGCTCACAATTTGCTAATAGGACCTAGTTGCGAATGGTTCCGTCATACTAATGTGATTGTACTGTGATGGGACACTTGTTTATTTATTCTATTAAATGCAAATTTTTGCTTTGATAAATGTAATTATCTTTGTCACATTGAAACTTTCAAATCATCTGAAAGTCCCATAGGTACACGCAGAGGGAATGAACACTGCTCCCGGATTTCCGCAGGTGGGAATCGTGTCGGACGATGACACTGGTGGCGGGTTTTATCGTGGATCTCCCGTTTCCCCAGACACTTACATTCCGGCACAGCTCCATTCTCACCTCATTTCACCCTCATCGGCTCTCTAGACTTCTTTATTAAGAGCCGCCCAAATCTCTCAACTCAATTCAACGAGAACACTGCACGTCAGTTCAGATCCTTGCGCTTAGCGGCGATGGACACTTGATTCGCGCGTGACAGTGTCATTCTTATCGCTCACGCGTTTCTCTGCCTCAAACGCGGAAAAAAAAAACTTTAGGTAGGCGGGAGCCTTAAGCCATTTAAGCCAATTGTTAATTTCATTCCCATATCCCAAAGAAAATATTACCATCTAATGCTGACGTATCACGTAAAACACATGGCCGTTACACGTACATAGCCACACCCAGATTTTTACTGACAAATTTTACGTTAAAAAGTACTTCCCCTTATTTTCATAATATACCTTGCCTTTCGATTGGAAACCCTCTGACCAGACGCGAAGTCCGACGGAGCGCTATCAATATTAACGTGGCATGGCGGCGTCATCGTTGCTCAATTCGGAACGGCCGTGTCGTGCATATGAATGCAGGGGTGCGAACGTAGAGACTGGCTCCCCGTCTCCGTCACATTGGCACAAGTCCAGCTGGGCCGGACTTCTCCGCACGTCCCATGGAAAATGTATGCCCCCCCCCCC